>JAEIFT010000319.1:0-305512 GCA_018904225.1 Lordiphosa mommai | reverse complement strand
TAGGGGTTAGGGATAAAAATAAGTGAATCTACTTTAAAAAAAAAGATATTTTTAAACCCGACCGATTGCAGGTACAGAGCTTACGATTACACGACCCATATTTACGAATTGGGCATGGGATCATTTAATAATTGAAGGAGCAAAGGAGACGCCGGGTCATCAAACGAGAGACAGAGTTTAAGGTCATCACTGTCAGGCATAAAAAATTTCCAAACTTTATACAGCTGCAAAAAAAATATTGAAGGCTAACATCGGCTACGCCGATGTTTCTTCTGCAGTTTTTAAAAGGCGCTACCATTGATAAAAAGGTTTTTTCACTAATTAGTTTTTAGACCGATCGTTCCTATAGATATGCTATAGTCATCCGATTTTGAGAAATTTTTCCAGAATTATGTTGAAGTATATGAAACTAATATATACCAAGATTGGTGATGCTTCGATTGAAAACAAAAAAGTTTTTCTCACAAGAACAAGTTTTTGAGACCGACCGTTTATATGGCAGCTATATGCTATAGTCATCCGATTTGGATAAATTTTTCCAGAATTATGTAAAGCATATAAAACTAATATATACCAAGATTGGGGACGCTACGATGGAAAACAAAAACGTTTTTCTCATTAGAACACGTTTTTAGACAGACCGTTTATATGGCAGCTATATGCTATAGTCATTCGATTTTGATAAATTTTTCCAGAATTGTGTAAAGCATATTAAACTAGTATATACAACGATTGGTGACGCTACGATGGAAAACAAAAAAGTTTTTCCCACTAGAACTAGTTTTTCCACCGATCGTTCCTATGGCAGCTATATGATATAGTCATCCGATTCGGCCGATTCCGACAAATGTGCAGCGTATTTGTATTTAAAGACTTTTTGCTAAGTTTGGTCAAGATAGCTTTAAAACTGAGGGAGGAGATAGCATAGAAACAGACGGACGGACAGACGGACAAACGGAAATGAACTCAGCTCGTCATGCTGATCAAGAATATATATACTTTATGTGGTCGGAAATGCTTCCTTCACTGCGTTACAAACATCGTGACAATTTTAATATACCCTCTGCAAGGGTACACCCAGAGAAATCTAGCACGATTCGGCAAGACTGAAATCGGCTTCAATTTAGTTTTTTTCGTCTTGAATTTTCAAGAAGAAATCTGCTCGAAATCGAGAAAACTTTGTGTGTTTGGTGGCAAGGGAGGTGAGACAAAAAATACAGCTTAAAAATTCATGCTTGATTTCAGTATTTTCTTCTTGAATCCAAGAAAATTCTGTCTTGCCGAACTTCTGACACGAAATCTGCTTGATATCAAGCACGATCTGCTCGATTTTTTCTCTGAGTGTATAAAAGACCACCCTCTGACAAAATTTCCAAAGATTTGTAAGTTTTTGTAAACTTTGAATACGTTTTTAGAAGGAGAAAACTTTTAAAATAATAAGAAGAAAAATAAATCATTGTTTTATTTACCGTTTTCAACAAATTAAAGGAATTTTGTGAAAAAAATTGAGGACATTAGACCACAGATTTTCGATGGGATTGAGGTCTGGTGACTGCGCAGGCCACTCCAAAACTTTTACAGAATTTTTTCTGAACCGCTCCTTGGCTTCTTTTTGGGTCATTGTCTTGTTGGAAGACCGTAACTAGTGGCATTTCATATTCTGCAAAGGAGAACATCAAATATCAAAAATCTGGACGTATACATGTTGATCCATTATGATTTAAAAATAAAGTGGACCTAGTCCATAGTTAAAAAAAACATCCAAATACCATTACACTTGAGCCTTTCTTACTTTCTACTTTCAAAATGTCGAGGGGAATATCAGAATATCCACCGAACTTGGTTGAAGTATGTAAGAAAAGACTTCCGATTCGAGATCTATCGTCTTCGCTTTCTTATCCGGCTCTAAGGACCAATGAAAATTTCGAGGGTCAGAATTGTAGAAACTTTGCTGCTATCCTAATGTTCAAATTCTAGTTGTTAGGGGGAGACTTCAGATTCCAGATCCATGGTCTAATTATCCGGCTCGAAAACCAATAAAAATTTCGAGGTGCTGCATAACCACAGGAAATGAGGAAACACTACTACTACCTTAGACAAATTTATAAATTCACAAGTGCAATATCGTCTTTACATCATTAATCTCATCGATATACGGTTCAGCATTTTTGGAAGAACACCGTTTCGGTTCTTGGTTCGGTTTACGAGCAGAAAAAAGCGGTTCGGTACGGTTTGGTTCGGTTTTTTTTTTCAAGGGATAGAAGAAAATTTTAATTTTTAATAAATGGCGACAATTTAAAAAATAAATTTTCAAGAAAAAATATCTTAAAAATATACAAATAAAGGATATTTCAATCCTTCGATCATTGCCCGTAGAATATATCTAAGAAAGTTGTATGAACTTCAGATCGATCGGCTTAACCGTTTTTAAGATCTAGTGATCAACGACTTTGAAAACACAATTTTGAGAAATTTTGGATTTTTTTTTTAAATTTGAACTGCTTAAAGAACCTGCCAACTCCTTCATTTTAGCAAGAAAAGGATTAGGACAATGACAAAAGTCTTAACAGGGCACTGCACCATATGTCTCATGACCGCCAGGCTGCACGTACCCCACAACGACTTCTGTGTTAGCTATAGGAATGATCTATATAAAAAAAAAACGTATGCCTTGATGTGACGAGATTTCAAATACTGTAAAAAAACGTGTTGTTTCCACTTTTAGGTCAGAATATCAAAAACCTTTGAAAAAGTAAAGTCTGGTTTTTTGTTACAAAATTAAATTACATTTTGTTGGACTGTGTAATTTTGAAAATAATTCTGAGTTCACACTGTTCGACGCATGAGACATGACAATCTAGTAGGCCCTTATTTTGTCTTGTTTTCATTGTGAATAGCTTGTCATTTGTCATTCAAAACAATACAATATGAAGGCTTATTAGATTATCATGTTTCATGCGTCGAACAGTGTGAAAGCAGCCTAAGGCTCTTAACCACTTTTAAACTGGTTCGGAACCAATATTTACGATAAGCTCACCAAATTTAAATTCATAGCTTAAATGATTGCTAAAATGTGACTGAAAGCCGCTCTTAACCGGTTTTAAACCGTTATTGAAGCGGTTCACACAACTTGGAACATAGTCTATGACTTTTTCCTGAATGGCATGAAAATACTGTTAAGATATTGTAATTCATTTTCATATATATGAGTAGATTACACAAGATTACAAGGATTTGAAACAGAGCGCTGAATTCGAGCCGCTTAATTTAAATTTCGCGGGCTAAATCCAGCTTATCAGAAACGGTAATTGCAGCTGAACTGGTAGTAAGGGCTTGCCTTGGTATCGATACTTTATACCAGCTGCCACAGACACACACACACTTACAACTCAGCGGAACCAGTTGCAGTCACACCAATGAACCATTAGCGGATCCAGTTGCAGCTACACCAATTATGGCGACCGCACTCGATTTATAGCTGAATTAGGGCGACCACACTCGATTTATGGCCAATTTAGGGCGACCGCATTTTTATAGCTAAATAAGGGCGACCGCACTCGACATGGAGCTTTTTCCTTTCAGTGTGGTTGCAGCTCCACTCAGTGTGGCTGTTCAAATTAGGGCGACCACACTCCATGTACAACCTAATTAGAGCGACCACACTCCATGTACAACCTAATTAGGGCGACCACACTCGATTTATGGACAAATTAGGGCGACCAAACTGGATTTATAGACAAATTAGGGCGACCACACTCGATTTATAGACAAATTAGGGTGACCACACTCAATGTATAACCTAATTAGGGCGACCACACTCGATTTATAGACAAATTAGGGCGACCAAACTGGATTTATGGACAAATTAGGGCGACCACACTCGATTTACAACTTAAACACGTCCAGCCAATTATTATTAACAATTAAAAAGTCCCGTTAAAAAGCAACAAATGCACAGCTGGTGCTGGTGTTAAATGTGTTGAAGCTTACCAGAAGTCCTACCTAGCTTGGGCAGCAGCAGCAGCTTAGACTTGGAGTCGCTCTAGTCTCTCAATATTGCAGCAGCAAGCGCCAGCGTCAGCAAAAAACGAAAAAAAAAAACAACAACAACAAGGTGAACGTGTTTGAGTGTGAGTTGCCATGGCCAGTCCCAGAACGCGAAGAGTTTTGCAAGAGCTGAAACCTCAAGATGATAATTCGGTAAGCTTTATATCTCACACATACATACATACCTAAGCCCCCTCTCCCCCACAGAAATGCTTCGAGTGCAACACACACAATCCCCAATGGGTGTCGGTTACCTATGGCATTTGGATATGTCTGGAATGCTCTGGCAAACATCGCAGTCTGGGCGTTCACCTGTCCTTTGTTCGATCTGTTACCATGGACAAGTGGAAGGATATTGAGCTGGAAAAGATGAAAGCGGGCGGTAATCGTAATGCACGTGAATTTCTAGAAGATCAGCCAGATTGGAATGAACGTGCACCCATAACGCAGCGTTATAATTCCAAAGCAGCGGCCCTGTATCGCGACAAGATTTCCACTTTGGCTCAGGGCAAAAGCTGGACCCAAAAGGAGGCTGAGATGCGATTGAGCAGCAACAGCGGCCGTAGCAGTGGGCCATCATCATCATCAACAGCTGCAGCCGTGGGAGGCTATCAAAATGGTGGCGGAGCTGGTTATGGTGATACACCCAGCTATCAGCAGTTCCAGACGCAGGAGTTTAAGGATCAAAAGGAGGAATTCTTTAGCAAGCGTCAAGTGGAGAATGCCTCGCGGCCTGAGTAAGATTGAGTTTAAATAAATGCTATAATTTATTGCTTATTTATGTTTTTTTTCCCCAGACACTTGCCACCAAATCAGGGAGGAAAATATGCAGGTTTTGGTTTTACACGCGAACCACCACCAAAAACTCAATCTCAGGAGATATTTGATTCTACACTATCCACCCTGGCTTCCGGCTGGAGTTTGTTTTCAACAAATGCCACCAAATTGGCCAGCACGGCCAAGGAGAAGGCTGTGACCACTGTCAATTTGGCCTCCACAAAGGTGGGCTTAGTTTGTAGTTCTTTTCTTTTGAGTTCTTTAAAATTTTTGTTTTGTTTTTGTTTGTTTTATTTGTAGATTAAAGAAGGCACCTTGCTAGAAACCGTTCAGAGCGGTGTCACAGATGTGGCCAGCAAGGTCGGTAGTTGGCAGAGCCTGCCCTCAGTTACCCTTCCAACTAATTCCCTTTTTTTACTTTCTTTTAAGGTCACCGACATTAGCAAACGTGGCTGGAACAATTTGTCGGGCAGCAACATTAATTCGCCTCAAAGCGATTATCAGGATCCCAGCTTTGAGGATCAAGCCTATCAGCGTTCCCATTCGGTGGGTGGCAATCTGGGTGGTGCCAGTGACAGTGACTGGGGTGGCTGGCAGGATAATGTTAACAATAAAACGCATCTAACCAGCTCCAGTTCGTATCATCAACAATTGGGCGGCAGTAACAATGGCTCCACTGCTGCTGCTGCTGCTGCTGGACTAACCATAGATGACGATTGGTCCGGTTTCGATTCCACCACCAATTACCAAAGCGCCGAGACCTCGTATCAGAATGCACCCTCGGGCGGACAAAGTGCACGCCGTAATCTTAAGCTACAGGACACCTCACAAAAGCTAAGCGAGGGCTTTGAGAATCTGGATGTGAAAAGTGTCAAAACCAAGTCAACCAATGCCGCAGCCGCTGCTGCCAGTGGCGGCAAACCGAGTGCCGAAGATGATGCCTGGAATCTGTTAATGAACTAAGATGAGCCACAGTGTAATTTTTAATCAGTTTGTTTGATGTGTTTTGTTTTTGTTCCCGGAGAGCAGCAGCTGTTGTACGCGCATTTAATGTATTTGTCAGACAAAACGGATATTAACCAATTTTTAATTTCCCCTTTCCTTCCTTTATTTTTATTTTTTTTAATCGACATAAAGTGCAACTTTTTCTTAATCATTTCCAGATTTTAGACCAATTTTATATAGAAAACTACTTAAACGAATTATTTAGCTTAAATATTATGCTGTATGAGGAGAAGGAGAAGGGAATGTGGAATTAACGAAACGAGAAAATGCAAAATATAAATATGTATATGTATAATCTGATTTGAGTTACTTTATTTTAGATTCAGCTGAGGCTAGGAGACATGATCCACTGCTGCAATATATGTACATCCGAGTGGATGTTGTGGGAATTTTTTTTACCCAGACAAAATGTTAAATGGATGTACGTCCCAGAGCTGTAAAATATTTAAATCATTTTTGATTTTAAATCTTAATGATTTATTTGAATCTTGATTGATTCAAGTGAGCTTTAAATCATCAAGATTTAAGTCTGATTCAATCATGAAAGATTGCATTAAGTTGATTTATAATTCATATTGAAGCAATCTGATTGGAAGTATATTGATTGAATTCATTTGATTTAAATCATTTAAAATTTATTCATTTGATTTAAATCAAACTTTTGAAATCATTTGTGATTTATTTTGTGATTTAAATCATTAAAGACTTAAATCATGTTGTGATTTAAATCATTCGAGATTTCAATATTTTCATTAAAATCATTAAAGATTTAAATTTTTCATTTTAATCAATAAAGATTGTAATATTTTGATTAAAATCAAATGATTTAAGCCTTTAAGATTTAAATCTTCAAGATTTAAGTCTTCAATGATTTAAATCTTCAAGGATTTAAATCAAATGAATTAAATCAAAATATTTACAATCTGATTGCTTCAAAATGATTTATAAATCTCCTTAAAGCAATCTTCACTGATTGAATCAGATTTAAATCTTGATGATTTAAAGCTAAAATGAATGAAATCTTTATTTTTAAAATCGGGTAAAGATTGAATCGTGAATATAATCTCGAAATGATTGATTCATTTACAGCCCTGGTACATCCATTCGGAATGTTGGTATTCGACCCGAACCATCAAAGTTCAACCCAGAAACTTAACATAATTATTATCGATATTTCGATAGCTCCACAACTAATTTTCACCAAAGCAGTTGACATTTGAATAAAAATTAAGCAATAATATAACAAAAAATATGTTTTGTGGTCCAAGTAACATGAGAAAATATTTATAGAAGTCTGGATGAAAAACTTGAAAGCTTTTTTAAAAATTGAAGCGAAGCAATTAGGTGGCTGTCAATCAAATTTTAACATAACATTAAATTTAACATTGATGAAATTTTATGCAGTGGATCACTAAAATTTGTTGATGATATAAATCCACGAATGTCTGGATTGATTCAGATTAAGCTGGGTGGATGTTATGGAGAATCCTTAGAAAATACATCGATAAATGTTTTAATATTTTGAAGTGCTTTTAAAACGAATATTTTTTCCAGCAATCGGGTATCGGTAAAGATATACAGCTTCAGACCCCTTGTGATACCTTACTGTCTATTCCTCCAAAATGTTTTTGAAAATAGAAACTAACTACGACACACCCAGGTCCTAGGTGTATCTATTTCTGGTCAGTGATAGGGAGTACCTAGTTACATACCTAGATAAAAATATGGTGTTCCTTTTACCTTACCTAGGTATTTAAAAAATCGATTACCTTACCTAGATCCAAATTTTGATTTACCTTCTCAAAAAGAAAGGGAATAGGTACTTAAAATTCAAAAGGAATTATGGTCTCATTAAAACCAACAAAAAGCATTACAAAAGTTGTACATTTTGTACGGAATAGCAAATTACGGGATAAGAGGACAGTCAATCAAAGTTATCTAAGTAGGTAACGTAAAGTAAAGGTCGAACTGTTTCTGAACTAAATCAATCTGATCCTGCTATATCTGAATACCAGAGGCAGGAATAATGTGGTCTGTTCCCGTTTCCGAATTCGATCACTCGGAATTGGTGAACGGTCTTATTTTCAAGAAACGATAACACGATTTGGTTTATATATTTTGCCATCAAGAGAGTCAGATGAAGATAAATGGGAACATTTACCAATTCTGATTTTACATAATTTGATCAAAATGGAATCGGGAACAGGCCTGAATATTTTAAATTTGTTCAAAACAGCTAAAGGTCATTATGTTACAGATATTTATAATATTTAAGTCCATGTGACCAAGAAGCCGAGAAACTGGATCGTCAAGAGAGGCACAGAGATAGCTTAAAGTCATAAAAATTGGAAAGCACTGAAGGAAAATCATTAATGAAAGGATGGAATAATGGAATAATGGACCGATATTCCCAAAAGAAACGAAAACGAATTCTGACACTGCTGACTTAAATGTAATACCATTTTGTTAGCCCCAGTCGACCGAATTTTTAGAATTCTAGGTGAATATTCAAGAAAATGAAATATAGCTTCAAATAAATTCAAAATGTTACAATTTTCAATCCAACAAGTGTGAGATTAACAATAAAGCTTTCGAGTTCCTTGTATGCGTTAAAGAATTTTCTATTTGATAACTTATTGCAAAAGTACCTTTTCCCGCGGTTCCCCAAGAAAACTGCGAAGTCGGGTTTCCCGTGGGTTGGGATCGGAGACGAAACGGGATAGAATTTTCTTTAGTTGGTTGACAGCTACGATCCAGAGAGGCGGGGAAATAATGCCTCCTTATAAATATTTGAAAACTTTGTGAATGAAAAATATCAAAATAATTTTTAATAACTTTCGAAATTCTTTTAAACTCAAGGCTTTGGTTCGAATATATTTTAATATTTGATTAAGTTAAGAGCGGGACGAGTACCATCCCGGATTTTCCTCGAATTTTACGTTACTCGAACCTTTAAAATTTCATTTTCTGTAAGAAATTACATGAATTTCCTTAGAATTCGTGATTATAAATTTATTTCGTGTTACCCCAAGAATATAAAATGGCATAAGAATTTATTTCGGCACTATGCTTTATAAAAATACGACAGCTTTTCAAAAGCATTTCGCTTTTAGAGCTTTTTAAAAGCGTTTCTATTCATATGAAGTATTGTGCAGAAATAAATTTTTATGTCATCTGGAATTAGGCCTTGAGGAAACATTTCACTTCGGGTCAAGCGGGTCACGAGCCCATCTCTAGCTTAGATCTAGCATAAGACTTCTTTGAACAAGTTTCCATCTTCCAACGGGTTCAACTAAGTTTAAGCTGCTAACTCTATATTGCCAAATTTTCAAGATCATCTATAAAATATTTTTCGTGCTGCCTGAGAAAATATTTAAATTCGGCTTAGGCGGTCCCTACTTTCGATACCTTTGCTTACGACCCTGCCTATCGATAGCTGCGTGTGCGCCTAACAGCACGCACAGCCAACCTTAGCCAACAGACGTCTGTTGTGACCACTGTAAAGAGAAAACATTTTTAATTAAAAACTGACCGAGTCAGATATTCAGCTGCCCGTAAAATTAATGTTTTATTAATAACAAAAGTATTTCTAAATTGTTTAAATTGAAGAAAAATAGCACTTAATCCCCCCCGCTTCACCAATTACACACAGTACGTAAGAGAAATGGCTAATTAAACGGGAGTTTTTTTGCTTTACACGGCATATCTCTCACATATCTCACATATCCAGAGTTGGTTCTTGTCTATGTGTGTGCGTGTGTGTGTGCATGAAAATCGACGGCCGAGAAATTTTTGCCAATTTGGCAGACAATAAATTCAAGTGAAATTTTTGAGTCATGCCCCAAGGCCAGAGAAATTTTCAAATGCAAATTACATTAGAGTTTGCTTAGGTACAAACAGAAAAAAAAAGAAAGTTTAAATATTGCCCCGCCCCCACCGCACCCACTTCTGCAGAAAGGGACATGTGGTATGCTCTTGCCTCTGTGTGCGTGTGTGTGTGCAGTGCGTGGAGCTGACAATTTTTTGTTCAAGGTTTCTGGCCTTGAGCCACGGTCTAGGTTCAGTTATATATGAGAGATTTGGCAAAAATCAATGCCCACAGAGATGACTTCATCTGAAATTTGACACGCTTGGCTCAACATTTTTGTTTAAATATTCTCCCATTACACATAATTTCAAAGTGAAATTCAATTTCTATATTTATATATATTTGCAGGAAAGAAGAGACACCAAACATGCCGTGCCGCCCATAGACACTGAGAGCCAGCCCGTAAGATTACCCCTCAGCCTAAATTCCACCTAGCCAAAGTAAATCCCCACCAAACACACACACACACACAAAGTAAATCCGAGAGTCTGGAGTAGGAGAATGGTTAGAAAGCAAGTTGATACGGAAGCATCCCTAGAAGTAAGTCCGCAGCAGCAGAAGCCAGCAGCAGCAGCATCATCGCCACGCATCGACATCGATTTGACGCCCGATCCACCCACAACAACAACATCAAGCAACAACAATTACAATTACGCTCGGCAGGCTCAACAGAACCATGCCGCATATGCCGCAAATCTTGAACACAGCTCGTCCCACAATTTCACTGTGCAGCATGCGCATCTCGCCACTAAGCCCTACAACATTGAAACGATGCCGCCACAGAACACCGTCTCCAACAGCTCTGGCAGCGCCCTACCGCTGGCCATTCTGCCCACGGAAATACCCATCGAGGATGAGGAGCGACTTGAGCGCATATTCAATCAATTGGATCGCGATGGCGATGGCAAAATTGACATACACGACCTGTCCGCCGCCTTGCACGAGTTTGGCATGTCGAGTGTCTACGCGGAGGTGAGTCCAAATTAACATAAATTGGCCAGATGTGGCACAGGCCTCGCCTTTCAGTCAAACAAAATTTTAATACCTCTATTGTTGCCGCCGCCGCCTGCATTTCTCGCTATAAACAAAATTGTTTGGCAAATGCCAAAAACAAAAACCCGGAAAGATCTGCGATCTTTGCACATTTCGTTGTCTATTTGTCATAAGTTTTCTTTATTTTTTTCTCACAATGAAATTACAAACGAGATAAGTATGTAAATATGTGCCTCAGCTGATGCTTTGCATAGATAAATTTGCATTCTTTTTCGTTAGCTTTTTCGATGTTATTGACATCTGGTGTGTACATAGATAATGATTTTTTAGAGAGGGGGGGGTTTCAATCCCGAAAAATTAATTTTAAAATTGTTCCAGGTATAAAAACCACTAGCTTACAGCCAAAAAGACCCATTAAAGTATTTTTGTGGATGATGGAGTCAAATCAAATTTTTATTGAAATTTAAAAAAACAAACTGCACGTTGTTGTCTTTACACTACTTTTTAAGGCATCTGTCGAGTTGATCAAGGATGATGTTACGCGCCTTATTGACTTGTAATAGTGTGAGCCTTTGCTGTATGCTTCCTTTAATACCACGTTAGAAAGGAGATTATACGTGGTTGCCGTTTTATCCTTTGTACAATTGAACCAATGGTTCTTTACCTGACTCAACTGATCTTCTCAGATGTGTGTAAATGTAAAACTGCGCGGCTTAGCTAATTTTTTTGACATTGAGGTCTGACGAAAACTTAGCTGAGAAATCAGGTCGTGTAAATACAGCTTAAGTAATGTCTTGCCGCACTTGATCTTTCCATCTCAGTCTCGGTTGTCCCCTGCAGCTGGCTGTTCCCCAGTCTTCGAACGAACTGTAAAAAGTAACGTTACTATTCCAGCATTCTTTGCACCAAAGATGAGCTTTCTCGATAACGCACAGTAGCAATCATATCTTTGAATGCAGTGGAGCGACGAAATTCGAATTTGTACATATTGCCCAAACAACCCAAAACAGCCGAAAGATTAAATATTTCATTATTTTCGGGTTTGGGATTTAAAAAACTTTTATTAATAATGTAATATCGGGTATAAAGAGTGAAACAAGAACGGAGAGAAAACGTGGGTTCGAAATAAAATGCAATTTACTGCGTAGTGAAGTGAGAGCCAAATTAAAGGCTGATATTTTTATTGCTTGGCCAAATCATATCCTGCTTTGGCCAAATAATATAATGTGAGCTACAAAGCTGTAAAAAATATGTTAAAGACATAAAATTAATAACTTGTGCAAAAAACAAGTCCGTCTTTTTCAAGGCAGGATTAGTGGTGACTACGGAGATTTATAAAGACCGTTGTCTTTCTGAGCTTTAGAAATTTATTGATAATCATCATAAGAATGACAATACGGGTGTTTGGCTAATTTGGAGCTTGATCATAATGCCAAAAATCACTGGAGGCTCTTGACATACTAAGTATACAATATGTTCCCAAGATGCCAAACCTTTCAGTATGCCCCAATTAAGGCCAATCGAAAAATTTTGGACCATTTTGAAAACAAAGGTGCATGGCAAAGGTATAAGCCCAACAACATCAATTGCTTGATCATAAAAATAAAATGAGAGCTTGCGGATATTGATAAAAAATGGAATACAGGAGGCCATGCGCAAGGTTTCACAAACCACAAGAAGGCCGATCGCTATGATCATGGCGTTTTTTGTAAAAAATACGTTAAAGTGTAAATAAAAACATTTCTAAAATGGAGACTACTCAGACATCAACTATATTTTCTACTGCTCTTTCAGCATTGTTCGTTTTCATTCCGCATACCTTATATGAGTATATGAGGATCCATAATACTTCGAAGAATTTTCTCACGTAAACGCCAATTGAGAACAAATAAAAGGAGGAAAAGATTCTTAATAAGATGTTTTTTTTTTAAAGTTCTTTTTTTTTTCTTAATAAAAACGGAATATTTCTTTTTCGGATTTGGGGCTGATGTTGTCGCTGGTTATAGTATGTCTAGTTAGACGAAATGCTTTACAACCTTTAAGTTGTGATCGTTCATTTTTATTAAATATTAAAATATTAAATACTGCGGATTGTCCCCGTTCCCCGCTAACAATAAATTTGGTGTTTCTACCGAGATATCGAAAATCAAGTGTTACGTGTTTATAAAAGATGACACCCCCCCCCGTGTTGGCATTCGGTATGTACTCCATCAGCAGATTAAGGTAGTCACACGATAAGGTGTTGCCCTGTCTAACTAACTGCCAAACTAATGAACTATGTCATTAAAATACACTTAAATTTCCAACATTAATGAACACGTCGTTTTGTATACACTTTCATGCAAATATTTCACTCTTTCTTAAATCAAAAAAAAAAATGTTTTTATCGCTGATGGAAATCTGATTTGTAATTTGTTGATGGGAAATTGAGCCAGCCAATTTGGTGTGGAAAAGGGGATTATAAATTTTTAGATTTTTATTTTCGCTAATGTGTTGAAGAGTTGATAGTGATTGGAATTGGTTGAACATGTGTTTAGTATTTGGAAAATATTTATAAATTTTCCAATTTTAGTTTATGCCACTAGAAAATCAATGTTGGTACCATAGTACCGCCCCACAAGGCAAATCAACGGCCAAGAATTTTTAGGGTTTCCCATTTCTGGTTTCTTATGCTTTGTTGATTCTGTATCATAATGAGGGGGGAAATTGATTTGGCGCCAGCCTTATTAATTTTTGTCTTAATTTCCTAATTGCTTACAGAAATTCCTGCAACAGTCGGACAAGAATCAAAGCGGCAATGTGGGCTTCGCCGAGTTCCTACACTATGTGCGGGAGCACGAGAAAAATCTATGCCTGCAGTTCTCGCACTTAGACAAAAATTGTGATGGTAAGAGTTTCAAGTTTAATCAGTGATAAGTTAAATATTAATTTGAAATTTGTAGGCAAAGTGGATTTGGAGGAACTGATTTCGGCTTTCAAGGACCTGGGCCTGGATATTGACCTGGACGAGGCTAGAAAATTGCTCACCAGGTGAGTTTTAATTAATTATAATAATAAGTTAAAGCTAATTTGATTTACTTCTCTCTCTCTTAGAATGGACAAAGATGGCAGCCTCAATATTAGCTTTAATGAGTGGCGCGACTTTATGCTCTTGGCAGCCTCCACGGACATACACGATTTGATCAAATTTTGGCGGCACTCTACTGTAAGTGTTTAAATTTGTTTAATTTTAATGCATTTTAGTACCCGATTGTAGTGCAATTCCCCTGAATATGTAGCGCTTTATTCAATGGGCTTTAGCTCCTTCTAGACCAGCTATTTTAAACTAATTGTTGAACTTTTACCCTTCCTTCCTTCCTATACTCTTTCGTTACCTCTCTATATATATGCATACATAAACAAAAAAAACACTCGTCCTACATCCGCGTACTATATATTCTTCATATGTAGTACTCAAACATACACCAGTCCTGACTAACTGAGGAAGATTTGAAGGTACATATGGCCAAAAGTTTATCTAATATTGTTGTAGTCAACTCACGTAGTCCTAGGGCGCACCCACATTGTACACATTCATTTCTGATCCCATCTCACATGGCTTTACCCTGCATTTTGGCTTAAGACACAAACATTTTAATGGATTGTGAACCCAAAACCAAATCACATACTTTGCTCAGCTTATTTTATAATTTCCAAGCGTTATAACATTTTTAGGGCTCCATTTTCCCGTTCTTTTCTTATTATCTTTATGTTTCTTTATGTCACTAAGTTTCGAGTTGCTTGTCGAAATTGAGGCTGTTTAAGTTTAGGTATGACATTGATTGGGTGACCTTAAGATCAATACTTCTTTCAATAGAAAAACATTTGATCGAGTTTTTAAGTCTATGCCGCAGTCTGAAGCATTTCCAACTATAGTCCTATGCTCAAATGACATACAGACTTATTTCACCAGAATTTCAGAACGACTTTGCCATCTGGTATAAATATTTATGTCATCTGAGATCGGGCCTTTTAGTCTGTATTTATATTATTGATCATACCATGTCCATTTGTCATTTCTACGCCAACTGGTTCCCTCAGTTTGAAAGGTATCAAGCAAGAAATAAGTAGGTAACATTATCTAGAAAACTGAATTCACTGAATTCAATTCAGACAAACCAAAAAGTATAACGAAAAAAATTATTAAATAAGACCTTAGAAGCTCCAATATGATCTGCAAGGTAACAACTACTTTTTAATTTTAATGTGGGGAGGATAGTTATTTTTTTTTTTTGAAAACTGTAGATTACTGTACAAATCCTTATATCTCTAGCGTATAGATCGATGTTCGTCGCGTAGCTACGTAACTATAGGAAACTACTGATCTGCGACAACGAGGTCGGTACACCCGACAGTATAAGCTTTCGTGGTTGCTGCTTCGGCTGAGCAATGAATCAGTTGCTATACACACAAATGCAAAAAAATCGTATAAAAAAAATATTCAATGGATTATTGTAGAAACATATTATCCTAGCACATGTTGTGGCTCATGCTTAAAACCCTTTTGGAATTTTGCGAAGATCCGGGCAGCTAGGAGTATAGTAGTCGGTAATCGGAAAATGGTTTTGAACTACATCGATTTAATTGAACTTCTGTTTCTGTTATTTCAAAACAATCCATTCTACCGGAGGGTCGATTTCTCATCTTCTACATAACTGCTATGTGTGAGATAAACACACATTTTACTCTTTATTTGTTAGTTTATGCTATGTACAAGATGAGAAATCGGCCTCATGAAAATAACTATTTTTTCTTGTTGTATGGAATTCATTTTTTTTTTTGTATTTAAGTGACTATCATATAATAACAAAAATTTTTATTTTCGGCATTATGCTTCATATAAATAATACAGACTGTTTAAAAGCATTCTGATTTCAAAGCACTACAAAAGTGTTTCTATTCATATGAAGCATTGCGACAAAAAAAAATTGTATGTTAATTACGACTTTAATGTAAAGCTTAAACTTGATTAAATAATTCATTATCCATTAATTGGTTTTAAAAATAATTGATCATTCTTATCTAGAAGTTGTTCATTACTGCCTGGAGAGTTCAGACAGGAATAGCCGCAATTTTGTTGCTCTAATGGATTGTGTTTTAGTTCATCCAAATTTGTCTGTTTTAATTTGTAGACTTCCTGTTTGCAATAACCCCACAGGAAAAAGTCATACCGATCTTGATGAAATTATTCTGTCATAACTGGCTGGACTACGTAAAGAGTTTCATCGCCTTGTTGAAACCACACAAGGATGAAACAAATTGTTTTTCTGGTTAGAAAAACTCTCTCTTAACTCCACACCACACTGTGATGCTAAGTAGAGCATCTGTGGGCCTCGTCGGACATAAAAAGACAGTTTAATCCGATTTAATCCACTTCCATCATTTGAAGCACCTTTTGGCAAAGTTCCAAACGAATCGTCAAGTCTGCTGCTTTCAGTTTGTTAGCTATTTCAATTTATTAATAGGAATAATTTCAATTCTTGAAATGACTGTCTGGTGATACCCATTTGAGCAGATAATCTTCTTGTTTTGTATGGCAGCAGCGATAGTTTTCTCCGTTCGAACTGAAGGGTTTTGATTGTAAAATCTTCTTGCGACTGTCACACGCTCGGCAATATTGTTTATAAGCCACCTAATGGTCCATTTGCTTGGAGGATCGCCCTTAAAACGTGAGCCTATACTCTATTTGAACCGATGCAAAGCAAATTCGTGATTATCAAATCTATTCCGTCTCGAGAATTCGAAAATTTGTATACGGACTTCAAGTAACAACCCAAAATTCTAAACCGGTTCAAATCAGTTCTAAGCCATATCGTAGAAAGTTTTTTAGCTATGAACTTGGAATTTTATGATTATAGTAATCGATAGATTACTTTTTTTTGCTTAAAAAAATACTAAAAATAATATTATAAATCGAAACTTCTTTTTTAATAAGTGGTCGGTTCGAAAAAATGTAAAAGGTTCGGTTTATGGTCCGGTGCGGGCACTTCGAAAAATCCGAACCGAACCGGTTTTGATAGATAAATTTAAATATTTTACTGTGTTTAAAACGGGGACTTGGAACGAAATGGAGTTAAAGATGCTTTCCGCTATAGGTTACAAGAGATTGGATATACAAAATTTTGATCTAAAGTTTGAAATTCGATTCGGCCCCGTCTTGATCTCGCTGTTATTTTACTTTTTTTTAAAAACTGAATGTTCAAACATTAAAAGGTCGTTGGGACAGTCACAATGTATAGAACGGAACAATTTTAGCAAAATATTCATTACCTCGGGAGTTTTGTAGAATTTTTAAATAAAAATAAAATTAAATATAGGTCGTCAATCTCTCATTTTACACTCCGCTTATAGAGGACTTTTGTACAGTTAACTGACCCAACTTAATAAGGCAAATATATGATAAAATCAATAACAAATAGATAACCCAAAGTTCCAAGGTCATCTTATCAGTCGTTTATGCATAATGCACAGCATTGACATTCAAAATCAAGTCAAGGCACTTCCTCATCGATACTTAGTGACCCATATAACTATGGGTATATGTTTAAGAGCTAAATAAAAGCTTTAAACAAAAGCTTTCGCGCTCTTAATTTGCAAATTCTCTTAACTGACGCAAAGCGTTGCGTTGATTTCATCATTTTAGTTTAAACTTTCGCTTTACGATGATGACAATGTGCGGATCTTATCACAGGGTATATTTGATCTGTAATAATATTTTGATTAGGGACGAGGGGGGGCAGGTGATGATGAGGCTTTGTTGTCTGCATAATCATTTTGTTTACACAAAATTCAACAATTTAATTCAATTCGTTGTTGCTTGGCATTCACTTATTAAGATGAAGAGTATTTCCAGCTCAATGCTCTCCGGCATTTCTGGCAGATCTGGATTCTTAAGGTCAACTGGCCAAGTTGCTTATCAGTAGTAGGTAGCCCAGCCGGTTTTTTTTTGTTGGTTGCTGAGGCGATTGTTGCCAGTGGCTATTTTTAGGACCACACTCTAACTTACATTAGCCTAATGAATTGGCGAAGCCTGCGCACTTGCTCCTGCCCAATAAGTGGTAATTAAGTTGCCATGATGATGATTGATTCGCCAAGTCAGTGGACCTTTTGCCTGGAGATTGGAAACTTTTCGCAAGCTGATAAGAGCACAGTGTTTTTTTTTTGCAAACAAATATTTACGCGGAAAATACCTGATGTTTGTCAACACAAATCAGACGCCCCAAAGTTCAGTCTAAAAACTGAAAGGAAAATTATATAGTTGGTGATTTTCCTTAGCTTATACAATTTGCTACTACTTCAAAATAATAACAACAAATTATCCAACTTAAACAGACAGAGCTTGCATGTTTAGGAATGATTGAAAGCGGTTTTTAAGACAGACTTTAACTTTTTCGGTCACCTTCACTAGCTATTGGAGTACGTTTCTTGGCTTTTTAACGCTGTAATTTTTAGTCATGCGGTTTCTTATCAATGTCTTCAACTGGTGACTAAATTGTTCTTTATCGTTTCCTTTCACCAACAAAGACCATTTGTTTAAGCAATTGAATCATCGTCATCATCATCATCATCCCTCCAATTGACTGATATCGAGCATCATAAATTAATAAAAATAAATTAAAAGAAAAACCTGCTGTGAGCTATTACACCGCATGTTGTCGCCTTGTTGACCTTAAAAAAATGGGTGTGTCTGTTGTTTTCACTCAACTTTCGTTTGCTTATCGCCGCTGCTTTGCTTCTATAAAATGTGGGGATCGAACTCTGGTTCCAATTTTCAACTTGGCAGCTAATAAAATCTACTTGTTTTTGTTGATAAACAGGCTGACTTTTGTTCAATTTAAATTTGTTGTTAGAGTATTGGAAACAGAGAGCATGTTTTCTGTACAGTTCTTTCTAGGGACTTTTTAGCAGCATTTGCTATTTTTTTATTTATTCTTCAAATGAATTTAATTTTTTCTTACTATACTTAATTTTCGACTGCAAAAATTGGGGGTGGTTTTTTTTTTGCAGCACTCACCAGAGGCCGCGCCGTAATTTGACCAATTACCTATACAAAATATAAACCAAAGAATTAAAAAAAATAACTGTAGCTCAAACACTGAGACCTAGTTCATTAGTTCATTTTAATGACTAGTTCATATGAGCTAGTTCACGAAATTCGGTACAACTCTACTGCTCTTCCAATGGCCTTTGCGGCCACTGCTGCTGTGAGTGTAAATTCATTCTACGCTTTCAAACGGCCAATTACTGATATTTCCCTAACGGTTCAATTACTTTAGTAATTTCTAATTACAATACTTTAGTAATTTCTAAAACTTAGAATTACTAGTAATTTCTAAAAGTAATGTTAATATATAATTCAATTATATAAATTTAATACGTAGTTCCAAATACAATGCGGTTATTTTAAAATCGTAAACGAATTTAAAATTTTTAAAAATTTGTTTTGACATTCGCAAAAATAATTTGCTCTTGCAGCCCCGATTTCAACATTGCATTTATCAACCTTATCAAATATCAAATAATTTTGCCTGATTTAATCAAAATTTGATTACTATATCAGTTCCTTGCGTTAAATGGCATGTGGAATTCTTGTTAAAACGCAATATAAGCCACATTCATATCTTGCAAATAAGTCATAAAATAACAACAAAGATAATCGGGTCAAGCCCTACTATAAAATACCCTGTACCTGTAAAAGTTTGTATACAATTGCAGTTCCTACAAGTTTATGTCAATATCAGTTGAATGCAGGGATGCAGAAAACGAACCGGCTTTGTTGACCTTAAGACAAAGATATTTTATTTTCAATCTGATACGGGTATGTCTGGTACTGCGACCAGAGACAGGAGTAATATTATAGATTTGATCGAACCACCAATGTGTGTACATTTGTTTTTATAACTACGTCTTCATAGATTTTGTGAAAGCTCATGATTTTACACTTATCAATATTAAGTGAAAGGAGATTGAGTTGACACCAGGGACAAACCGTAACCCTTAATCGAAATAACCCGTTTTAAGCCAAGTACCGGTATAGAAACCGGAACCGAAATTACAAAAAAAAATATTATATATACACCTTTATACCTATATATTATATAAGCCTTCTAATTAAATTTAAAGAATTTCTAAGTCTTAGAAAAATCCTCCCTTAAATATAGAAATGTTAGAAAACTAATAATATACATTTTAGACACTAGGTTTTTGTATTTTAATATTTCGAAAAATGTAATACAAGGAAAAGCTAAGCAGATTTTATTTTTCCAACTGTTTTTGTGTGTTTTTAGAGCTGATATACACCTTTGAGTGTTTTACCAGCGTATTATGGGTTCAAATCTATACAAATCGCTAAAGATCACTATTGTTGGCGAAGATACGTCAGATTTAATTGCGAACCATTACTAAGAAATATTTGTTAGCTTTTAAGATGATTTTATTTATGTTTAAAAAGTTAAAATTACAATTTACTCTGTTATTTGTAAAATGATGTGGCGGATAGTTTTATGTGACAGATGAGAAATGTCTCTAAGAAGAGTTTGTCTGGGCGACAATAGAATAGAGAATATTTTAATTCTAGGTTGTTTCTTTTTGCGTTTATCAAAATTGTTCGTTCTAAAAAAATAAGGCTAGGAATCGTTTTATTTAAAAAAAAAAACAATTTTTATGTGGCATATTCTTAGAACACAATTGTTTACTTCTATTACATTAATATTTTTGTTTGATACTTGTAAACAATTTAAATTTTGTTTTTTCTTTTTAATATTGAAGAAAAAACATAATTGTACCGGTACAGTATCGGAACCAGAAATCGAAATAAACTAAAAACCGAAATATAACCCTAACGAAATTCTGATTTCGGTACGTACCGAAACAGAACCGATATTCGATTTGGGATTAACAGCCAGCGCTAAGAGGTAATTTTTCAATAGAAGCGGTGAATCTCAGTTGTTAAAAGAACACAAATCTTAAGTCCATTTGAGTTGGAAAACACTTGAAGAAAATCATTGATAAATATAGGTTGAATAACAATGGTCAGAAATGACTGACCAGCGGAATCCTTGAAAGAAAGTGAACGATATCTAACACTGCTGATTTCAATAGTACTCGTTGAGAGAGATGAACCAAAATATTCAAAATGTAAACTAAAATATCATACCTACAGATGAGAAATGTTGTAAAACAGTGTTGGAAATTAGGATTGGAAAGCAGTGTAAAAAAATTTAAAAAAAGTTGGAAATTAGTGTGAAAACAGTGTTGGAAAACAGTGTTGGAAAAAGTGTTGGAAAACAGTGTTGGAAAATAGTGTTGGAAATCAGTGTTGAAAAAAAGTGTTAAAACAGTGTTGGAAAACAGTGTTGGAAAACAGTGTTGTAAAACAGTGTTGGAAAACAGTGTTGAAAAACAGTGTTGGGAAAACACAGTGTTGGAAAATAGTACATAAAAATCGTTTAAAAATACAGTGTTTGAAACCACCATCAAAGGTTAAGTGGTGTAGATCTTAAAACTACTAAGATTTATTGAAACACCATGGTAACGCGTTATGCGTTATTTTCAAATTGCATTTTACCCCTACCAAAAAATTTATCATACCAAAATTAAAGATGTTTCACATCAAAAATGAGTACCATTCCAATCAAAGGTAACACAACAAATTAATAGGTATAGGGTATTTTGAAGTCGGAACTGTTGACTGCAGCGCTCTTACTTGTTTGAGTTTAAAAATGTGTCATAGTGTACTAGACACTTTGTCTTCTACAAAGTTGCAAGGTAAATATCCGATCGGTGGGGGATTTACTGGGTCTAAAGCCACTTTGATAAGGTCCAATCAGTGTGTTCATATAGGGAATGGGTAAACTTTGATGGTTTTAGGGCAGAGATGCCCACAGCCTGCTTACGACAGAGCAGACACAAATATAAATGAGGAAAAACATTTGTCAAAGAACAGGAACCATTAAAAGGAGATTCGGATAAACCGAGTGATGTGTGTGCTCGGATCTAAAGCCACTCACAGTGCTTATATAGGGAACGGCTAAACTTTGATGATATAGGGTATATAATAGTCTTGTTTGTTCTTACTTGTTATCACTGTTAAGTGAATTGTTTACTCATTTCTTGAGGCTAAGCATTAAGTATGAAATTGGGTTTTACATTATACCACAGCTGCTTTCCCCATTTGCATTTCTTAAAAGATAAAGGGTGAACACCCCCAAGGGAATTCCTGAACTTTAAATAAAATGATGACTTAATTAAGGAACTTTGTCTTGACAGACTAAAACTGACTCTTTAGTGACGTAAATCCCAACACACATTTAACACCCAACGACGCAGTACAACAGAGATGAGATTCCGTCAGTCATATGCCCCCGTCATGTGGCTATCAACTAAAGTATCGCCCTTGATGTCAGAGCGAACCGGTTGGACGGTTGCAAAAAATCAGTTTCAGTAATAAAAAGCAAATAAAACCTGTAAACAAATTACACGATGTTGTCTGGCCCATTGACTGAAGATATCAACTGGCAAGTGTCGTATGCGTGATATGGGCAGGGAAGGGATGTTCTAATTAATGTCTAATTAACAGGGGGCTGTACACGCGCCGCTAGAGAGTGAGAGAGATAAAGATGGAGGGAGAGCATTTTGTACTTTGTACGCCGCGCAACAACATCGCGAAGCTTCGGGTGAAAAACGATCGTTTGACTGTTGGCTACCGACAGTCTTGTAGTAGCTGGCTCACGCGTAGGTTGCTGTTCGCGCGTTAAACAACCCCCAAGCGTTATTATATAATTGTGGCTTGAGGCGGACGAGGAGATATAGTCTTTGTGTTCTTTCGGAAGCAACTGTTAATGCGAATTGTTACCAAGTGACGCGTTCTGTTGGCGAATCAAAACAAAGATATATCCCAACCTACTACCAAAAAGTGACCAAAAAAAAGACTCTGCAAGTGAAAGTTGGTGAAAGCAGCCGCCGCCACAACGGAATCCGGAATCGGAACTAAACTAACTCCTCGCACACTGATATTTTACAAAATTACAAAAACACAAAATGTTGCGAAATAGCACATATCATTACAATTTGCCCGTCGATTATCATAATATACAACAAATGGCAGTCGCTGGTGATATGATGGAGGATTTCGTAGTCATATTTCGTGATATGATGGGAAGGGTACGTAGTCTCCTATAAATGGACGAGCCCACCCGCTTGTATATATACATATATATATTTTTTTTTGCAAACGGAAGCTGACTCATTTGAAAATTAATCTTATCGTTTGGGTGCCATTTCCAATTCTATGGAAAACTTGGCCAACAAATTCCCCAAGTTGCACGTTTCATTGTTTTGCAGCTGTTGTAATAAACGTGTTGGCTTCACTTGAAGCAGCGGTTACGTAGCACTTTTTTTGGTGTTTTTGGGGCGCCTGGCAACAGCGTCCATACAACATGCTGATATGGAACTGGTCTCTGACTTCGATCGTTTTTCGTCTCTCTCTCTCTCTGTCTTTCTGTCAGTCATTCTCTCGTTGTGGTTGAGTTGCTTGTTGCCAAGCACCTACACAAAAAACGTCATTGTTGTTGCTCTTGGCCAACAGTTTAGGTCAGGCCCCCCTCAAGTGACGTCTTTATATTCTCTAAATAAATATTTAAAACCTGTTGATCTTTTTTTTTTTTTTTGCTGCTGCTTACATTACAGTATTTATTTACTTGAATCTGGTTGTCTGTCTGGCCCCCAGTTGCTTACGTCAAAAAAGTTATATGGGGGGGAAAAACACACTTATGGCTTCGGCTGAACTAATTGTGAGTCAACTTCAAACTCACCTTCATGTCTTGCATTCCAATTTAATAATAGGGCCTTGCCTTGAATTAACCAGTTTATGATTTGATTTTCCATTCAAACTCAAAAATATTCATATATATATAAAAAGCTTTTCACTGTCATGTGCCTGTCTGTCCGTCTGAATGACTTTGAAAATTTTCCCAAAAATCGCATTTAAGCAACCAATTAACATTCCCCAAAAAGTTCACACTTTAAGATAAGGCAGAGAAAAACATTAGCATGTGATACAAATTCCTTTTTAAAATTTTTTTTTTTTGTCAAATATATGCCAAATTCTTTTTAATAAATTTAATATAATGTAATTCGTTTAAGCATGTTGTTTTTGTTGTTTATGGTTTTCATTTTTGCAAATTTGTTTTTTTTTTTTTTTTTTCTCTCTCTACAAAAATAAATAAATGTACTTTAATGGCCTTTAACGCCACACCAAAAAGGCAATTGAACTTGTTTTTCATTTTGTTTGTTGAATTGTTTTTACCTTGAGAATTGCTAGGCAAATGCAAAAAAAATGTATGGATGACTCTTCTGCGGGGGTTAAGGTTACTAAAGAAGCATAAGATGAATTTTTTTTATCTTCGCTTTTAAGAAAAATTTGGTTGTTCATG
The DNA here is from genome assembly GCA_018904225.1 of Lordiphosa mommai. NCBI lineage: Eukaryota > Metazoa > Arthropoda > Insecta > Diptera > Drosophilidae > Lordiphosa > Lordiphosa mommai. The sequence continues at coordinate 281,350 of JAEIFT010000319.1, read as the reverse complement.
GTTTCATGGTATTTTATCCGGGTAAATAATAATTATTACTTTTATGGGGTTAATATGGAATGAATTAATAATAATACAAATTCTTTAAAAAAAAAAAAAAATTTTAAAAAAAAATTAAAAAAAAAAATTATTTAAAAAAAAAAAATTATTTAAAAAAAAAATTTAAAAAAAAAAAAAATTATTTAAAAAAAAAATTTTAAAAAAAAAAATTTAAAAAAATTATTTAAAAAAAATTTAAAAAAATTTTTTTTGAAAAATAACGAACATTTTATATTAGATAAAATCTCTCCAATTAACAACTGCAAATGCATATGTGTACTTATATACCTGGGGGCAGATACAATGAACAATAAAACAAAAATAATCCTAGGTGTTCCACAAATCGCTTCCGACCTCAAAAACGACCCAATACAATTTGGGTCGTTTGTTTAGTCGAAAGCGATTTAGAACACATGGGAATACTATTGTATATAAGTATACATTGGCTAAGCATAAAGAAAGTCAGAATTCACAGAGATACAAAATAGAAGAATAGCAAGAATGTATAAAGCTTGCTTTACCAGATGAAACAATTATCTCACATCGTGTTAAGGAAAGGTTATCGATAGGTTTTTCTCTGAAGGTATTTTGTAGTCAACAATTTTTTTCATTCACTTTCGCATTAAAGTAACACATAAATCCCTTCGTTTTTTTAAAGTCACAGAATATCAAGGCTGCAAACCGGTACAGTAACAAATACCGCTGAGCCGGTTCGGTGTTCCATAAACCCAAACTTTTAGATGTATGATTTGCCGAACCGGACCTACTTTTTTTTCTTCTTTTTTTTAAATATTTGGTTTCAAAAATCACTTATTTCACTTTTTAAGATCTTAAATAATTCTCTTAATATTTTGGCTAAAAAGAAATGATCCCAATTAATAAAAAAATAATTTTCCAATTTGAGAAAATCCATCTTAAGGTCAGAAAATGTAGACCCAACATTGTTTTCCAGCCGATCTGTATTAAATTCGTTTTTTTTATGCTTTTTATAGACCAAATAAATGGAAATATAATTTTTAATTCGGGAAAATCCACAACTAAGGTCGGAAAGGTAAGCCAAGAGATTGAGAGAAGCTCGGCTTGGCCCTTTGGTGCTGTAACAGCCAGATTTAAATTAACAAGGTCGGAAAGGTTTTTAACCCATATTTATAGAAAGAACTTAGGGGAAAAAAATTAAAAAAATATTTTTCATTAGATAAACATATAAAGAAAAAGGTTAACAAAAAATGTGTGTCAGATCGACTTTAAATCGATTTTTATACATTTTTAAAGAGTTGTGTTGATATATTTCTACAAATGTTTCGAATATGTTTATTACCAAGTTTAAATAGTTTAAAGAACGGATTCAATCGGGTTCGGAACCAGTTTTAAAACGTAAAAATATCCTACTCTTTATATTCAAACTGAACTCTAAATTTTAAGTTCTTAGCTTAAATAAATTCTGAGATTTTAAATTCATAGCTCAAATAATAAGGTTTTCAACCGGTTAAATCTGGTTCAGAACCTGTCTTGAACCTGTTAAAAGTTTAACTCCATGTTATCAACCAACACAACAAATTTCAAGTTCATAGCTTTAATAATTTCTTAAAAATGGCTGTAAACCATTTTTTTAAACTGTTTCGAAACAGGTCTTTAACCAGTAAAGTATTTTACTGTATATTATTAACCTACACGCTGAATTTCAAAATCATAGTCCAAATAGTTTTTAAGATATATCTCTGAATCTGGTTTGAAACTGGTCCTGAACTAGTGACTTGTCTAACTCCATTTTACCAACCTACGCACCAAATTTTAAGATCCATATCTTTAATCATTTCTAAGATATGGCTTTAAACCACTTTTTAAATCTGTTTCGCAACCGGATTTGATCTGGAAAAATAACTCACTTCAATTTACCAACCCAAAACTACATTTTTTAGTACTACTTAGCTTAATTAATTTCTAAGATATGGATCTGTTTCGGTTCAATCTGATTCGGAACCAGGTTGAAAGCGGTGAAATATCTTACTCTATATTGTCAACCTGCACAGCAAATTTTTAAACTAGTTCTGAACACACACCGAATTTAGATTTATAGCTTAAATTATTTCTGAAATATGGGCTCTAAACCATTTTTGAGACGGGAAAATATCTTACATATTTTATATTTCATAGCTTAAATATGTTCTAAAAGTTTTAAACCGTTTTGAACCGGTTCACAGACTTGCGACATAGACTATGATTTTTCCTGATTGATATGAAAATACTGTGAACGTATCATAATTATAGGCTCAGTTTAGATGTTATATGAACTGATAAAGCGTACACAATACATAACCTAAAGATTGTAGAAGTTATTTAATAACTCGGTAATAGCTGTAATTGGAAGTATTCAGCGGATCACTTTGATATTTGATTCGAACGATTCCCTACCAGCTCAAGCATGATCATGAGCATACTTATAGTGGTATCGAATTTTTTGTTTTGGATTTTCTGAATGAAAAATATCTACACAATTTTTAGGACCAGTGCGACACCGGGTTTATGAGCTAGTATATATTTATATCAGCGGTGGGCAGATCAAAAACTAATTTGAATTTTAAGTCTCATTATACGAAATTCTTTGAACATATAGTTGCAATATTAATTTGAACATAAACCAGTTATTTCCAGTTTAAATGACAATTTTCTTTACTTTGAAGTTTCTTTGTTCGAAAAACAAACAACAGAAAAAAACCCAAAAGCTTTATGAAATCACAAGACACAGACCCCTGTCCGTGTCGGGTCGGTTATCAAGTTCAGACAGCTTTCTAGCATTTAGCAACTTATCAGCTAGAGCCCGCTATACATTTTTAATCGCAAGAAGTGCTAAAAGTTGCGGAAACAATGAATTTTCAAATGTCAGTCATTTGAATTGAAAACAAAAAAAAAATAACACAAATACAATTATTTGCCAAATTACACAATTCAGGGGCCAAGAAAAGAGACGCATCAAATGTGTCTGGGGGGGGGAAGGGGCATGTCACACAAATTAAGTATATGTACAATGTATTATATATATATATATATAATGCAACGTAAACAGCGAATGCATGATATAACCTTAGCTATTGCATAGTTTTAGCGTTTCCGTAGATTCTTAATCCGACGCGTGTGTAGAAGCTTTTGCTTTGGTCGCTTCTCTTTGCTTTTGCTTAGGTTTTATAGGAAAAGGAGGAGGGTGCCAAATTACCTCATGCTATGCTGTTTTAATGATGAAGCAGACCATTAAACATTTGCTGCATACTTTCAGGCAGGCGTGCAGGAATGGGTCTTATCAATATTATCGCATATATATGTAGGCGATCAGCAAAATATGCGGGTATGGGTTTAAAGTCCAGACTCCCGATTTATGTGGTAGATTCGGGGGTATTCAAACTGGAATCGATGTTTTAATCTGTATTCGAAAACTAAAAAGAACCGTTAAAAAATCGATACTTTGTATCAGTACAGTTCCGGGTTCGTAAAATAACATAGATTTTTCTTTACACGCATAATATTAACACAAAGTAAAATAAACATCAATGTAAAAAATAATTATTTTCAGACATGAAAATAAAAAATTTTACATAAAAAAAAATTATTTTTTTCAGACATGAAAATAAAAAAATTTTACTTAAGGAAAAAATTATTTTTTTCAGACATGAAAATAAAAAATTTTACATAAGGAAAAAATTATTTTTTTCGTGTAACTAACACGAGCATTTTTGACACGACTGTTATTTACAGGCTAAGAATGAAAATAATTTGGGCTGCCTTTTACACCTGTAAATAACAATTAGTCAAAAATGCTCGTGTTAGTTACACGAAAAAATATAATTTTTTTTACTTAAAATTTTTAATTTCAGAAAAAAAAAAATAATTTTTTTCTTACGTATATTTTTTTATTTTCATGTCTGAAAATAATTATTTTTTACATTGATGTTTTTTATCATGGGTTGAAAACAATGTTTGTGCATTTTACGAACCCTGGTACAGTTTCAGTAAAGACATTGGCCGTGTTCAGCAGAAGAACTCGCTTCCTGATCAATGATATATTTCTTGGTAATTTACGTAGCCTACTTTTCTTCTTTTGATTAATATGATATTAAGATGAAGCTTTTCCGAATGTCAATTTAACAAGACCCCTAAAAGTATGCTAAATAATAAGAGTAGTTTTATTAAGCTGATCAATGATCAAGTGTCTCTGCTGAACGCGCCCCTTAGCTCACTTTTTGGCTTGGTAAACATGGGCACATTCAGCAGAACAGCTTCGAAACTGATCAATGATATATTTCTTGGTCATTTACGTAGCCTACTTTTTCTCTTGCTTTTAAGGTGATATTTACAAGAAGCTTGTCGAAATGTTAATCTAATAAGACCTCCCAAAAATATGCTATATATTAAAAGCAGTTTTATTAAGATGTCTCTGCTGAACGCGCCCATTAGCTTAGTTTTTGGCTTACGCATTCAGCGGAACAGCTTCAAATCTGATCAATGGTCTATTTCTTGCTCATTTACGTAGCCTACTTTTTACTCTTGCATTCAATAAGACTCCCCAAAGATCAGTGATCAAGTGTTGTCTCTGCTGAATGCGTCCAATTTGTTTTTGATCTCTTAAATGTATGCTTAATAATAAAAGTAGTTTGATTAAGCTGAGCAGTGATCAAGTGTCTTTGCTGAACGCGCCCATTAGCTCACTTTTTGGCTTGGTAAACATGGGGCGCATTCAGCAGAACAGCTTGAAATTGATCAATGATATATTTCTTGGTCATTTACGTAGCCTACTTTTTTCTCTTGTATTCAACAAGACCCCCAAAGATCAGTGATCAAGTGTCGTCTCTGTGAATGCGTCCAATTTGTTTTTGATCCCTTAAAGTATGCTTAATAATAAAAGTAGTTTGATTAAGCTGATCAATGATCAAGTATCTCTGCTGAACGCGCCCATTAGCTCAGTTTTTGGCTTGGTAAACATGGGGCGCATTCAGCAGACTAGCTTGAAATCTGATAAATTCTAGCCTATTTTTTTTTCTTGTATTTAAAAGGATCAGTGATCAATTGTTGTCTCTGCTGAATGCGTCCATAAACTTGCGATTTTGGCTCTTTTGGTCATTAATTATTGAAGCTCGTTTTATGTAATATTAATAATGCTCGCTAAAGGTTCGTTATTGGCTCGCTGACTGTTCTTTAAGCGAATGTTTGTATTAAAATCAAATCGATTCCTGTTTGAATACCCTGAAAGTAGCTTAATAAATGTAGCCCCTTAATTAAAGCTTCTTCTTATAAACCTTTGCATTAATTGATTTATTTGTTGTTCTTCTAATCCTTGCAGTACCTCGACATTGGCGAGGATATGAATGTACCTGATGACTTTACACAAAAGGAAATGCAAACGGGTCTATGGTGGCGACATCTGGTGGCCGGTGGCATAGCCGGTGGAGTATCAAGAACCTGCACCGCACCCTTGGACCGAATTAAAGTGTATTTGCAGGTGAGTTCCACTCAATTTAAAAAAACTGTATAAAAAACTAATCCTTCTCTTTTTTTTTATATCCAGGTACAAACACACAGAATGGGAATCTCAGAGTGTATGCAAATCATGTTAAAGGAAGGCGGCTCACGCAGTATGTGGCGTGGCAATGGCATTAATGTACTCAAAATCGCACCCGAAACAGCGCTTAAATTTGCCGCCTATGAGCAAATGAAACGTTTAATACGTGGCGAGGATGCCACACGACAAATGAGCATTGTGGAACGTTTCTATGCCGGTGCAGCGGCTGGTGGCATCTCTCAGACCATTATCTATCCCATGGAAGTATTAAAGACTCGACTGGCTTTGCGAAAAACGGGCCAATACGCGGGCATAGCCGATGCAGCGGCCAAAATTTACAAACAGGAGGGTGCACGCAGTTTCTATCGCGGCTATGTGCCCAATATCTTGGGTATATTGCCCTATGCGGGCATTGATCTGGCTGTATACGAGACACTCAAGCGTCGCTACATAGCCAGTCATGATAACAACGAACAGCCCAGTTTTCTGGTGCTGCTCGCCTGCGGCAGTACATCAAGTGCATTGGGACAACTGTGCTCTTACCCGCTGGCTTTGGTGCGCACGCGGCTACAGGCGCAAGGTGAGTTTTAACTTAATTTAATTTAAATGAACTTTATATCAAAATTTTTTCATTTTTTTAGCTGCCGAAACCATGTGCAACAGCCATAAACTACGCAAAACCCAAATCCCCCTTAAAAGTAGCGATGCCCACTGCAGCGAGGAGACCATGACGGGACTATTTCGCAAAATTGTGCGTCAGGAGGGCCTGACGGGCTTGTATCGTGGCATTACGCCCAATTTTCTCAAAGTGCTGCCTGCCGTTTCCATTAGCTATGTGGTCTACGAATACTCAAGCCGGGCGCTGGGCATTAAAATGTCGTGAGAGGTTAAACTGTCTGCCGGGCGGATGGTGCTCCAAATAATTTTTTTTTTGTATAGTACCTAGGATGTGTTTTAGCCCGTAAGTTCTCGCTCTCTTTCTGCTGCTACATGGACAGCAGGTGTGTATGTGTGAATTACTACTTGCTGCTTTCCTTAAAAGTGTCTGTGTGTAGAAACAGGCCACTTCCATGCTCCTGTTTATTTTTTGATAATTTATAGTTGAATTAGTTTTGGTTATTTTCTTAAAATACAAAATAAGTGATACTATGGCTAATTTATTTATAAAAAACAAATATATATGTATGGAGACATGCGTGATGGCGTGAACAAAACCCAAAATGTCTTAAGTCATCCTACGCCCAAGAGTGGTTAAACTTTAAGTGCTAATTTATTTACCTAGGTACAAGGCAAGGGCGCGTTTTTTTTTCGTGAGCAAAAGACATACTCGTATTTGCTTAGCTTAAAATTACACAAAATGAAAAAAAAAACAACAACAAAAAACACTTAACGTTTGAAATGTGATGATAATAGCTTATAAATAATAATAATATATATACATACATATATCTTACCTAAACTAAAAAATTATCGACCCAAGCGCTTCGATGGCGAGGCTGAAACTTTTGTAGCATTTTATTTGTTAAGTTTAGAAGTGACACTTTCTCGAGATTAATTAACCAACCCAAGAAACACACAATATAAACTAATTTATTTTCCCATCAACAAAAATTCAAATACCTTCTCATGCTGCTGAAACGTCGTTTTATTGATTTAATTTTACATTTAATTAGCCAATTGAATTTTATGTACATTCTTTTTTAGTAACAATTTTCAAATGCATTTTGTGTATAACAAGAAAAAAAAAGAAGAAATTACATTTCAACTCATTTAACTGAAAATCAAGTTACAAATAAATACCACAAATTGAACTACAAATTTTTGCTGTATTTTTATTTTATTTATTACATTTCCACAGATGGCCTCAACTCCTCTCTATGATACTAACAAATTCGACTTGTATTTACTTAAAACTTACAAATATATCCAACTTTTTGCTAGTCATTTAGATTTTAGTAAAACTGAATTAAAAAAATATTTCCAGGCAAAGAAAATATACAACTTAAGTTGTTAAACATTCTTACATATAAATACATAATATATACATATATATATATATAAATACTTATAACTATAACAAATACTCGAATATATTGTTATATTTTTGTACTTTTAGCTAATTTTTAAAATAAATTATTTAATGTGATTTATAAGCCCAATTCAAGTTACAAATAAAATCTACATATTACTATTACAAAAGGGGAAAGTCTTAACATACCATTTATTCGCTAAAGATACTGATCGCATATGCTGTCTGTATGCTCCAATAAAGAATTCCTTGAAAAAGAAAAACAATTTTTTTTTTGGTTGAAATGTTTCCTTTGGCTAGTGCGCGATATGTATGAAAAACAACAGGGTTCATAAAATGCACAAAAATAATTTTTACATCAATAATAAAAAAAAAAAATTTTCAGACGTGTAAATAAAATTTTTTTTTTCATGTAACTAATAGACTAACTCCACAGACACATATATGACCCTTTGAAAATTTGGTAATTCGATAGCAAATGTACCTTCTAAAATGACATGTGAATAGCAACTTAAAAATTGGAATTTTGGACAGAAAATGAATAGAGCTGTCCTGGATCTGTCGGAGTTGGTGGGCCTGGAATCAGAAGAAAATGCAGTCCCCCTGTAGTCAAATATAATAATACTATTCGAAGGCCTATAAAAAATCGACATTACATTCTAGAAACGCTTTGGTGCATTTTGGGAACGAGAAGTACTAAAGAATTCGAAAAGAAAACGGACTTAAAATTCTGAAAGGCCATTCCATTGGACATTCGAAAAGCTATTGCCAGGTACACGATCGGATCGTCATCGGAGTACCGTACAGTGGGAAGGCTTTTTTGAGTGTCTTCGACGACAGTCGGTGAAATACTTCATGAATTCAGCGGAAAGGTTTTTCTTTAGGTTTTCACAATCCCCAATTCCTTTAATGTTACTGCTAATAATGAGGAAAAACCCGTTAAATATACTCAGAAAAAACGTCTGGCAGAATTCTAGTACGATCGTTGTGGAATTTATACCGTTTTGTACTTAAAATTTCATGAATATTTTGTTCTTGGGTGTACTCAAATTAAGTACAAAAAGGACCGTTAATTTGATTGACATCAGAAAAAACATTTTTGAATCCAGAATTTTTCGAACTTAAAGTTAGCCGAAAAATTCTAGAAAAGCATTCTTTATTCAAGTAAAAAAATTCTTAGATTAAGGACCGATTTCTTAACTTCTAAATAGCTGCTATGTGTCAGATAAACATACGTTTTACTCTGTTATTTGTAAGTTTATGTGACAGATAGTGCTATGTAGGAGATGAGAAATCGGTCCTAAGTACGAAATAATCTTAATATACCAAGCCAAAAAAGTCAGCAATGAAATATTCGAAATATTTCAACAGGTTCTTAAAATTCCCAACTGGTTCTGTCACTTTACTTATGGAGGGATGGTAGAAAGCTGACCTACAGTTATACCTTCTTGGACTCTGACCAGCTCAAGGCATTAAGATCTTTGCAGCCATATTTGATTCGATACAGAGACATCGTTTCAAGCTCAAAATGAAAACGGCTTAAGAATTTAATGTGCCTGAACCAAGAACATTTTGTACTTATTTTATGTACATATGTACTCTTATTTGGTTTCAAGAATGTTTTGTGGGAATAATTTAGAATTTATTCAACTTCAAGGAAAAATATTTTGTTATTATTTTAAGTAAGGATATTCTTGATTTAAAAGGTAATTGGGATTGACCTAAGACTTTAACGTACTAAGAGTATGATCAAAAAATCTTAATATAGTACAAAATAATATAATAAGTATATATCTTGGAACGGTCTAGAATCAACTATTTCGGGCTTGAAAAATTCGTACTTGATTTCAGAACTTTGAATCTTACTTGAATCAAGTATTTTCGTACTTGCCGTACTATTTACACCGTTTGTACTTGATTTAAGTACAAATTTTTTGGTTTTATTTTTTATTTTTGAGTGTATGCCCTTTCTAAGGCAAGTAGAGTTTGGATGGATTTGAAGAATTAAAGTCTCAATTTCGAAGAATTGGAGGGGAAAAGATAATAAATGCGATAAAACGGCTCACATGACTTTTTTGTTGTTTTGCACAATTTTGGAGACTTGGGCGAGCCTGGGAAATAAGCGTCTACAAATTAAGTAATCTAATGCTTAGAATAATTTAGTTGTTTATCCCGAATATATAAGAAAAGCTAATATTAATAATTCTTTTATTTTATAATATTTTCATCTTAGGTAATTTTTTCAATATTTTTCCGACAAAGAGTTAGGGACAAATTGAAAGAGCCTTTTTTATGGGGGGCCATCAAATTTCGCGATCTGTGGTTTTCGCAAATTTTAAAGTTAAAGAACTGGTTTTGAGCCTAAAATCGATAGAACTAATTTTTATTTATTAAATACGCACAAAATTTTAATACATGAAAAAAAAATACGATTTCTAGCAAAAAATTGATTCCCTAATCAAAATTTGTATTTCTTATTGTAAGATTGTAGAAAAAAGTTTTTTTGTTCTTACTGAAATTTAACAAGTGGTTTGAAGTGTATAGAACGTAAACTCCTTATACTTGCAGGTAGATCAATGTTTATTTTAGCCCAATTTAAAAAATCGTTATATTTGCCAAAATTTTTAAGATAGATTGTTCGTACCTAGCTTTACTGAGCTTTTAGCTTTGGCCCAAAGCCCGCACGATTTTGAGGCACGAAGAACGTTGTTTTCAAGAGAGGCACGTGGACATTATTTGACTGAAGCATTGTTGCATTTAAACATTTTGGTTTGCATTACATCGGAATCCGTTTCTCAGATTAAATTTAAATTGAATTATTTATAAAATAAACACTTCCAACGAGCTTTAAAGTCCTTTCTGCTGTCCTAACTTTTTGTAACAGAATGTTATTCACAAATTCAAATCGAGCGCCGCACATTTTAGGCATATTCAAAATTTTTCGAACTTTCGAAATCGAATTGGTGGGGAAAATTCAAACAAAATAGTCTCAGTAGTTCGTTCATATTCCTCAACCAGTGCGATTATTTATAACGCGGTGCTATTTTTGGAGGCCAATCGCCCCGACAGCTGTTTCCCTCAATACTGAACCACAGGAAACGCGGCGGACAAGTAGAATTTTATCATTTTAATTGCTGACACATTTTTTACATAATTATGGAGTACGATACCAGTTACCAGCAGATCTGTTCTACGCGCACCGTTCAATCGGATAAGAAGGGTTTCTTCAATGAATTCTGTGTGGATGTGCGCGAGGCATGCGGCGATAAGTGGCTAAAAAATTACTTTGGCAAACTCAAATCGAATGCGGCGCGTGTCTTGTCCATATTCAGTGATCGTGAGGTCTGTGATCCGGTGCTGGGAGTGCTGGAGCATGTCCAGCCCGTTTTTAAACCCAAAGATGCACTGTTTTCCGCACAGAGGCGTGCCCAGGCGGATAAATTCTATTTGATGAGCTGCAGTTCTGTGGAGGGAGGTGAAGAGGCGCAAAAGGAGCTGTTGCAGCAGGCGTTAACGGCCGCCAATTTGGCGGTGATGCGTGCTCCAGCACTTAATGTGGATGAGAGCATAGATGATGGACTCACTTTGGCTTTGGCTTATCGTACACGTTCGTCCATACTCATAGGATTGGGTGAGGGCGAGGCGGCACTGAGTGATCTTAAGTTGGCCAGCAATTTTGGTTTGGAGCTGAAGGAGAGTGTGGATTACTATTGCAAAATGGCCAAGGCCTATGCCAGTAAGTAGAAGTGGGTAGGGGAATTCGAATTCTTCATAAAAAAAGTGTGAGTGTGGTTAACACTCACGAGGCTTTGATGTGAAACATGTTAATTGAAAATCTCTGATCCCCCATCCGAAATCGCTGATCCCTGATAAAAAGATCCCAGATCCCCCATCCCTAATACCTGGTCCCAGATCCCAGGTTCCTGATCCCCCATCCGAAATCACTGATCCCCGATCCGAGATCCCTGATCCGAGATCACATATCCCAGACCCCTGTTCCCCCATTACAAATCCCAGATCCCTGATCTGAGATCCAAGATCACTGATCCCAGATCTGAGATCCCAGACCACTGATCCCCTATCTCAAATCCCAGATTATTGATCCCAGATCCCTGATCCGAGATCCCAGTCCCCTGATCCCCCATCCCAAATCCATGATTTCTCATCCCTGATTCCAAATTCCGGATCCCAGATTTCCCATTCTTGGTCCTAGATCCCAGATCCGAGATCCCTGATCCCAGATCCCTTATCCGAGATCCCAGACACCTGATCCCAGATACCTGATCCCAGATCACATATCCTGATCCCCCATCACAAATCCCAGATCCCTGATCCGAAATCCCAGACCCCTGATCCCCCATCCCAAATCCCAGATCACTGATACCCCATCCCAAATCCCCGATCCCAGAACTTTGATCCCTGATCCCCTATCCCAAAATCCCTGATCTCAAATCCCGCATCCCTGTTCCCAGATCCCTCATCCCAGATCTCAGATCCCTGATCTCTGATCCCAGACCCCTGATCCCCCATCCCAAATCTCTGATCCCAGATTCATGAACCCACACCCCTGATCCCCCATCCCAAATCCCTGATCCCAGATTCTTTAACTCAGATCTCTGATCCCAGATCCCTGATCCGAGATACCAGATCACTGATCCCAGATCCCCCATCCCAAATCCCTGATCCCAGATGCCCGATCCCTGATCCTAGATCCGTGATCGCAGATCCCAGATCCCCTTTTAATTGAAATGCCACTGTTGACCAGGCAATTGCTTGATGTGTACCAGGTGAGCGACATGCGATATGCGTAGGGTTCGCATACAAAACGAAAGTACCGAACACAGCAAGTACCGCACATTGGCAAGTACGGTTAATTTTTCGGTACGTACTGTACGTAAAACACAAGTTCGGTACCTTCGTCATAACGGACCGTCCGAAAAAAATAAGTACCTAATTTAATAAGTACTTATATTTTTTAGTTAAGGAGGCGAAGTACAAAATGATTTTAGTTTTGCACCGATCGGGTTTGTCAGTTACAGTACGTTTGCTTGTAGATATTTTAAATCACTCTACTGTGACGGACGAATCATTATATCGCTAATTTACGAAGTTGATTTATCAGCTATCGGTATGCCAAGTGCGTTACTATATTTTTACGGAATTCAGTTTGGGTCCGAAACTAAAATCGTTTTGTATTTCGCCTCCTTAACTGAAAAATATTTTGCTCGCACGCGTACTAAACACAAAATAGTTCGGTACTTTTTTTTTTTGACGGTCCGTTACGATGAAGGTACCTTACTTGAGTTTTGAGTACAGTACGTTACAAAGCATTTACCGTTCTTGCATGTGTACGGTACTTTTTTGTGTCCCGAACGTAAGTACGGAACTTAGTACGGTACTTTGAGAACGCACAATGCGTTATGCGTTACGCGTTATACGATATTAATTGATCGTTTCCAAATTGAATTTTACCCCTACTAGAAAATCATCGTACCGAAATTAAAAATGTTTCAAATCAAAAATTCTTTTACTTTAGCCATGGGAGAGACTGCCCGCTTGGAGATTTCACTGAAAATAGCCGAGAAGTTGGCTGGCGCGGATACTGCACTCATAATGGCCTGTCGCAAGGAGTTATCACATATCCAAGCCAAGCCAAAGGAACTGTCGAAAGAGCAAGTGCCGGAGTTAACCCATGGTGAGAATACCGAATTAAGCGGTGCTGCCCAGGTGGTAAAACTGGTGGAAACCAAAGAGAAGGGTCGCTTTGTGGTGGCCCAGGAGGGTCTAAAAACGGGCGATGTGGTACTTTGTGAGAATCCTGTGGCCGCCTGTCTGCTGCCCAGCTTTTTTGGTACCAACTGTCATCATTGCTTTCGCAGGTAAATTAAATTTGAAATAATTTAAAAATTTTTATCTGATCTTTCAAATCTTAGGCTGCGCACTCCAGTCGCCTGTCTACACTGCTCCGGAGTGGCCTTCTGCTCGGCCCAGTGCATGGGCGAGGCCAGTGAGAGTTATCATCGCTTTGAGTGCGAATTTATGGATTTGCTTATAGGCTCAGGCATGTCCATACTTTGCTTCATAGCTTTACGCATTTTTACCCAAGCTTCCAGTTTGGAGCAGGGCTTAAGTACGGCCAATTTGTTGTTTGAGCATCTGTGCTCCCATGAGGATGTGCGTCAGGCGGAGGACTTTTTGCAACGTTCACTGATGGCGGGTTTTTTGCTGCGCATTTTGCAGAAGGCTCAGTATTTTGGACGCCGCAAGACCGAAGGCGTTAATCCCACTGCCGTGGAGTTACAGGTGGCCACCGCCTTGCTGGGTTTACTGCAGGTTTTGCAGTATAATGCCCATGAGATCTATCAGACTTTGGTCACAGACGAACATCGTTTTGAGGGCAGCAAAACGGTGCATTTGGGTGCGGGACTGTACGGCACGGGTTCCTATTTCAATCATGAATGCTGGCCTAGGTAAGCATTTTTTCTTTTCCAATAAAATCATATTGATCTCTTCTTTCCAGCGTGGCCAGCTACTTTGTGGGTAAAAAGCTGGTACTCACCGCCACCAAGCCACATCGTCCCAATGAAGTGGTGGCCGTTAATTATGGTCCCATGTTTACCACCATGCATCTAAAGGAACGTCAGCGTTCTCTACGTGGTCGCTATGCCTTCAGTTGCAATTGTATGGCCTGTCAGGAGAACTGGCCGCTCCTGCAGAAACTGGACAAGCAAGTGAGATTCTGGTAAGTTTCTTTTCAGTACATACCATCTCAATCACTAACACTTTCTCTACGATAGGTGCACTTCACCCAATTGTGTCTTTTTGTTGAAATTCCCCAAAGATTTGGCCAAAGATGTGCGTTGTTCCCGCTGTCGCAAGAATATCTCTCTCAAGGAGAGTGTGGCCAAGTTGATTAAAATTGAAGAACTCTACCGAGAGGCTGCCCAGGCCATGCATGCCCAGAAGACCAGCGAAGCCATTGATCTGTTTAAGGAAGGCATCGATTTGTTTTATCAAATTGCAGCACTTCCACACAAGGATACGCTAATTGCTCAGCATTCGTTGGTTAAGTGTCTGGCTGATACGGGTAGCACCTTTAAGAAGTAACAAAGGATCTTTTACCTAAACTTGTTGATTGACCTTGTCGTAAATCATTTAATACATTTTTTAATAAAACTGTTTTTCTAGACCAAAATTTGTGGTGGGAAAAAATCTGGAGACTAATGCTCTAGAAAGTTAGGCAGAAAACTTTTGCATGAAGGTGCGCTGCACAAAACACCACCCCCAAACAAACAATTGAAATGCTTCATGTGTGAGTCGTATGCGCAGACTACTACCGTGCGTGAAAGAACCTTACAGGTGAAGAGTGTTTAGGAGAAGATAGAAAAGGGAGAAAAGTGCGCTACGATCACTTGTTATGATTCGACTACTTTTCTACGAATCCAACCATCGGTTGCTAGCGAGCTTTTGGGCTTACTCAGGGATGAGTTCAACCCTTGATGGCGGGACTAGTCGGCGGGTAACAAAAAATTGATTTACGATCACGATCTGTACGAGCTGCTTCGGCCATTAGACGAGCGATCTGGGATCCGAGATTGGATCAGGGATTTGGGATCTCGGATCTGGGGATCAGAGATCTGGGTTAAGGGATCTGGGATCAGTGATCTGGGATGGGGGATCAGGGACGGGGGATCAGGGGTCTGGAATCAGGGATCTGGGATAGGAGATAAGGAGTCTGGGATCTCGGATCAGGGATTTGGGATCAGGGATTTAGGATGGGGGATCAGGAATCTGGGATCAGGGATGAGGGATCTGGGATCCGGGATCTGGGATCTTCGATCTGGGATCAGGGATCTTCAATCTGGGATCAGGGATCTGGAATCAGGGATTAGGGATGATTAATCTGGGATTAGGGATTTGGGAGGGGGGATCAGGTGTCTGGGATCTGGGATGGGGCATCAGGGATCTGGGATCATGGATGGGGGATCTGGGATCAGGAATCTGGGATCAGGGATGAGGGATCTGGACTCACGAATCAGGGATGAGTGACCTGGGCTCACGGATCAGGGATCTGGGATCGGGGGTCTGGGATTAGGGATCAAAGATGTGGGATCTGGGATCAGAGATCTGGGATCAGGGATCTGGGACCAGGGATGGGGGATCTGGTATCAGGGATCAGGGATTTCGGATGAGGAATCAGGGATCTGGGACACTGTTTCCAACTCTGTTTTCCAAGCCAGCCGTGGCAATTCCCACTCTATATATAAACTATTTCAATTAACATGTTTCACATCAAAGCCTCGTGAGTGTTAACCACACTCACACCTTTTTTTTATTTTATGGTTTACTTAGAACGCTGTTTTCGTTTTTTATAAATTGTCCGCCATTAGACGAAAGCCAAAAACAGTTATTTTTGAAATGCTTTAAGGCATTTAATGCATTGACAAATACGTTCACACTAACCGCAGTTGCAGTAAAAGGTAACGAGTCAAAACTCGATTACAATGCAAATACAAAAGGAACTATCGATAGTTCAAAGTCATCGATAAGCACACTGGCGAAAACAGGCGCTGGTAATTGTTAATTGTTTATTTAAATGAATATGTTTAAGAAACTTAAACCCGGTGAAAGCGAGGAGGATGTGTTGCGCATGGCCGCCGAGTTCAATGCAGAGCGTCAGAAAAATCCCGCTTTTCAACCGGCGGCCAGTGTGGTGCGGGTGGAGAAACGTAAGTGGGAGCACAAACTTGCTTGGATTGGTAAATAAAACTAACAAATTGATACGTCCAGCTCCCAGGAAGTCGGTGTTTGCTCAAAAGAGGGAGCAGGCCAAGCAACAGCCAGAGCAGAAGCAGGCGGCTAAAGCAACAAGTGCGGAGGAGCCAAATGTCTCAAATCAAAGGGTACTCATGGATGAAATCCATGAAAATATGTTGGGTGATGTGCGTGGCAGCAAAGTAAACCCTGAACTAATAACCCAAGTTTTGGGCGAGATTGTGGAACGCAAAGAGGCAACTTCCAGGCAATTGAGGCAGCCTCCTCATGAAGTAAGTTGGGGAAATGAGGACAAATTAGCTCTTACTTATTATTCTGATTTTGTTTTTTTCCTTCAGCAGCTGCCCACCAAGCCCAGAAGCATATTTGCCCAACAATTGCTGGGAGGAGCACAAGCACAGTCCACTAGCAGTGGAACAACCAAACCACAGCTTAGTGACCACTCCAGAAATGATAACCGCAGTGCCATTGTGAAAGATGAAAAACTGTCTAAAGAATTGCATGCCGAGAACCTAAACCTCATCAATCAAATGAGCCCTGAGGAAATATTAGCCGAACGGCAAAAGTTGCTAAGCACTTTGGGTAATTTACTCCCTCCTTTAACTGGCTTAAATTAATCATATCATCTTACCACAGATCCCAAATTGATTGCCCTGCTGGGTAGAAAGAAAACTCAGCCCCGGCTTATAGAGGCTAAGCCGCAGCCCCCTTCGCTACCGCCCACAGAGTCGCTGGCCGAGTCCAATCCTGTTCATGATTTGCTACAGCAAAGCGATGATCAGCAGTGGCTAAATTTCAATCTCATTGAAGACCATAAACTGGCCTGGATGCGCGATATACCCGCCAAAGTGGCTCAGCTAAAACCGGGTCAACAGTTTGATGCACGTTTTGATTGGAAGGGAGTGCTATTACCGCATACTTTGTCGCTTGAGGAGCAGCCTCTAGACTCAAGGGAATTGTATTTGCATGGCGAAGAGGCCGATCGACCAGGATATACACTACAAGAGCTATTTCGCTTGGCTCGGTTGGTTTGACTTTTATTCTTCTTCAAGTTAAACTAAATCTAATTTGTCCTCTTTCTCCCTCAGCTCCACTGTCTTACAGCAGCGTGTCTCCGCCTTTGGTGCCATAGCTGGCATCTTTAGCATCTACAATCAGGGTTTCTATGACCAAGTGCTTAGTCTGCCCATATCCAAAATGTTTTTCCTTTTGCGTTACGGACTCGATGATAATACACCTGCCCAATTGGAGGTGGTAAGCCGGGCTTTGGCTCGTTTGTTTTACAATGAAACGGATGAAGTGCTGCTGGATCACATACACGACAATGCCTACTGTCATTGGCAGCCCACACTGCAGGTGTTGGGCAATGAATCGAGTAATGCCGATGATGGGGGACCCACTTCGTTGGCCTTTCTGCAACGTTATATGAAGCTTTTGCGCACAAATCCCACTGCAGTGCGCGCTCAAGTTGATGAGGATGAGTCGGAGAGTCGCACCAGCATGGATGACTTTCAGCTGGCTGAAACAGATCTAATAGATTGTCTGCTGCGCACAAATATATTTCAGCGGATTACGTGAGTAAAGATTTTATATTCCACCGGAGTGCGTTGTTACGCTACCATTGCTACTTGGATAATATTTTAAAATTCACTTGAAGTCGATTTTGAGTTTATAAAAATTGATTTCGACTTATCCGACACTTAAAATGGATTCTCCCAATCAGGAAAATCAAAATTTCTCATAGATGTGCTTAAAAACATGCGTTTTACCTATACCCTATTTTTCAACCAAGGAGTTTTTAAGGCTGAAACATTATTTTTCCTTTTAATTGACTTCAAACCGGATTCCACGTATATTGGTTAACGAATAAGATTTTTGGAACTTGTTGGTAGATTTTTCGGAATCGAAAAAAAACATGTCGAAAAAATTATTGAATTAAATAGGAGGAAGAGGATTCCCCAATTTCTGACCTTGTGTGTGGATTTTCCCCAATTGAAAAGTTATTTTTCCATTTATTTGGTTCATAGAGCTAACAATCTGAATTTCACAACCCGCCATAATTTTCCGACCTTGGAGATGAATTTTCCGAATTTTTAAAATTATTTATATGAATTTTGCCTAGATAGGGTTTACAAATACGGGGTTTTCCGACCTTTGTAGTAAATTTTACGAAATTGGAAACTATTTTTAAAATTTATTTGGCATTTATTCGTAGGACAATTGTTTGATATGTACTGCAATCAATTGACTCTGCGTTTAGTAGGAATTTTTTTTTTATTATTTGGCATAGAAAAGAATAGAGAGATAATAAATTGGATGTTGAAGTGATAGTTTGGTAACCTATTTATTGAATTACATGTTAATTTCATTTCAATATCATTTTAATTTCATTTCAATTCAATTTAATATAAATTTTTCTTTCAACTTCATTTCAAATTCATTTCGATTTCATTTCAATTTCATTTAAATTTCATTTCAATTTCATTTCAATTTCATTTCAATTTCATTTCAATTTCATTTCAATTTCATTTCAATTTCATTTCAATTTCATTTCAATTTCATTTTCAATTTCATTTCAATTTCATTTCAATTTCATTTCAATTTCATTTCAATTTCATTTCAATTTTTTTTTCAATTTATTCAATTTATTCAATTTCATTTCTTCTTCTTTCTCTTTCAATAATTCAATTTCTTAATTTCTTCATTCATTTCAATTTCATTTCAATTTCATTTCAATTTCATTTCATTTCAATTTCATTTCAATTTCATTTCAATTTCATTTCAATTTCATTTCAATTTCATTTCAATTTCATTTCAATTTCATTTCAATTTCATTTCAATTTCATTTCAATTTCATTTCAATTTCATTTCAATTTCATTTCAATTTCATTTCATTTATTTCTTTCAATTTCATTTCAATTTCATTCATTTATTACAATTTTATTTTTAATTTCATTTCATTTTCATTTCAATTTCATATCAATTTCATATCAATTTCATTTCAATTTCATTATGTAGTAACACTCACTACGTCCTATTGTAAAGAAAGTTGAAAAGAGTAATGGAAGTAATAAACAAATACAAAATCCATCAATAATGTTACAGATTCGTTCAAATTTTTTTAAAACATTTTGGAAAAGATCTGAAAACGAAGACGTTAAAAATATTGCCCTAACTTAGTTCGCGTATAGATGAACTTCTCCAGGAAGATATAGTGCCCACACAGAAAAAATTCGAGATATTTGAACTTAAATCAATCCCAATCGATGTCAAGTACGAGAGGATTAACTTGAGTACGGATTTTGAAATTTTGAAATTTTTTATTTTTAGTTAGGATCTGTACTTGAAATGAGACTATTTGGATTGATACAAGAATTTTAGGACTGTTTTAATTCTCGCACTTGTTTTAGGAACAATCAAGTTCGACTCGTACTTGAAATTTTAAATTTAATGATATGTTTATATCAATTTAATTTTATTTAATCCAATTAAAACGTATAAATAATATTTATTAAATATATACCCATTATACAACAAATACAAAACGAAACGGCCAACAATAAATCAATAGTATAAATAAACAAAATAAAAATATACTTTTTCTTTAATGAACGGGCGATCCAAAAATATGGGTTCGGAGGATCCCGAACCGGTCCGCAAATCGAACCAAAAGAATTCTTATGGGTTTTTTGGAGGTTTGCTGCCTTGGTTTCAAGTCAATTGGAAGAAAAATAATTATAATTATTCCCATACATTTTTATAAAATTTTCCATGTTGACGAATTTTCAAAAATTTTTTTTTTGCTTACTAAATAGAGTTGTAGAATAAAAAAACTATTCCTTACAAACTTGTCCGTGCATTTTCCCCCCTCTTGGGGGTGAACTTACATCCCACTTTAACTTACCGTTTGGCCTGTGCGTAGTTAAATAAGTATTAACTCTTTTATAGATTTTGCTAATACTTTTTCTCTCTCCCTTACAGCTTCATCTTGAACTCAGTGCGTCCTGAAAATAGCACAGTCGAATCCTGCCTAAAACTACTCATACGCATAGCACGCACCAGCTTAAAAGTGGCCCGACAATTGAGCAATGAAAGTCACCTACTCCAAGTGCTTTGGTCGAACTTTATGCCAGCCTTAAAAACCGCATCCAGCTCATTTTATGGACAGCCTCAATATCTTTGCCTAAAGCTAATGCGTGTACTAATGGGCCAACACTTGGATATAGCCAGGAATTTGGCCAAGGATTTACTCATAGAGAGACTGCAACAGTATCTGTTTCATGGGAATGAAGTCAAAGTCAGTTTTGAGATTTATTTAAAATTAAACATTTTAACAAATTCCTGATTGCAGGGCCAGATGGTGCGTGTTCAGATTGAGGCACTACGCATATTGCGTTGCCTGCTCCTGCTGGGTATAGTGGATCGTGAGTTGTACAGGTAAGGAGTGACTAGCCAAGCAGTTCTTCCACCGCATCTTTGATAAACGGTCCGTCTGTATCGATATAACACATAACAGTACGGTAGGTGGTATCACAGCCATCAGCTCCCGCTGCCAAAGGCTTTTAACATTAATTGAAAGAGTAAATTATACAAAAACTTACTTTTTGTACCGCAGGCAGAAACCAGACTGTTAATCTTGTCATGCAACTGTTCGGGCAATACCTCCAGCAAAGCCTCCAAATGCATAATGTGCTCACTGTCGATCTGGAAATATTGAAACAGTTTAGCTTTAAAGTCGGAAAGTGGGTTTAGGTACTAACCAAACCAAACATGTCAAACATGCAGTGTAGAAAACATTTAAAGGCCGGATCATTGGGTAACAAGGCTTGCTTATGCGCAGTTTTGATTAACTCTGAAAGAGCACACAATTTTTTAAAGAGTTTTAAATCCAAGCGGGTCAAGGGTACTTACCTTCGGATACGCCCGATTGATTGGCGCAACGTGCATGCAATTTCTTTACTTGTTTTAAAACCACCGGCGGCACATCAAACTGTTTTAATAAAAATTATTTGGCTTGCAATTTAACTTTAAATTATACTAGTATACAGCGAAATAGACCCATTGAAGTCGTTATTTTTTTACGATGTATTTTAGAATGCTGAACTCAAAAATGAATTTCAAAATTTTTTCTATGGATACGTTTTTGAGTTAGAATTTGTTTTTATTTTTAAGCCATATCTCGAGTTGGAAACCTTAGATTGGGTCAAGCAAGGTATAAGTTAAAAGGGTACGCAATTGCTAATAATCTAGTTGAAGATCATTTTTCAATCGGTTCAGTAGTTTGAAAATATTTCGAAAAAAAACTATTTTTTTCGAAAATGTGCAAAATTTGAATTCCTAAAATCTGTAAATGGTTGAGAATTAAAATAAAAAAATGTTTTTCTTTTGATCTTACAAATTGCACTATTACGAAAATTGTTGAATTTAATTTTTGAGTTCAGCATTTCAAAGTACATCATAAAACAAGTAAGAAAGTCGGTCAAGCCCGACTGTAATATACTCTGTACCTGTCAAAGATTGTACATAAATAAAAACTTTTAAGTGTGGGGTCACACAAACTGTGTAAGTGCTGCCCAAAACGATTTTGGCCAGTGCTGCCCATCGTAATTATTAGTTTTGCTTATAACTCGACTATCGTTCATCTGATCGGAAAACGATGTATGAGAGCTTTATAAGTTTTTATGAGTAGAATATCTGTCTAGAAGGTTCGAACAATCTATCTCTAAAATTGTGGGAGTTTTGAGGAGTTTTTCAAATTGTGGGGGTGGCAACTCTGCTATTATTCATCTGATTGGAAAACGATGTATGAAGGCTTAATGAGTTTTGATGAGTAGAATGTATGTCTAGAAGGTTTGAACGTTCTTTCTCCAAAATTGTGGGAGTTTTGAGGAGTTTTTCAAATTGTGGGGGGGTGGCAACTCTGCTATTGTTCATCTGATCGGAAAACGATGTATGGGGCTCGATAAGTAATGATGAGTAGAATATATGTCTAAAAGGTTTGAACAACCTAACTCCAAAATTGCGGGATATTTGAAATGTTTTTCAAATTGCGGGGGTGGCAACTCTACTATCGTTCATCAGATCGGAAAACGATGAATGCGGGCTTAATAAGTTTTGATGAGTAGAATATATGTCTAGAAGGTTCGATCAATTTATCTCCAAAATTTTGGGAGTTTTGAGGATTTTGTAAAATTGTGGGGGTGGCAACTCTATGTCTAGAAGGTTCGAACGATCTATCCCCAAAATTGTGGGAGTTTTGAGGAGTTTTTCAAATTGTGGGGGGGGGGTGGCAACTCTACTATCGTTCATCTAATGACTAATGATGAGTAGAATATATGTCTAGAAGGTTCGAACGATCTATCTTTAAAATAGTGGGAGTTTTCAGGTTGTTTTTTAAATTGTGGGGGTGGCAACTCTACCATCGTTCATCTAATCGGAAAACAATGTATGGGGGCTCGATTAGTTATGATGTGTAGAATATATGTCTAGAAGGTTCGAACAACCTAACTCCAAAAATGTGGACGATATGAGGTTTTTTCAAATTGCGGGGGCGGCAGGGGGCGTGGCAAAAATTAAAACTAAACTTCATCTGCCTGCAAGTATAAGAATTATATGTTCCATACACTTCAAAACTCTAGCTCTTACCATCTCTGAGATCTTAGCGTTCATACGGACAGACGGACATGTCTATATCGACTCGGCTGTTGATGCTGATCAAGAATATATATAGTTTATAGAGTCGGAGATGCTTCCTTCTGTCTGTTACATACACTTGCACAAACTCACTATACTCTTTGTACCTTCGGTACAGAGTATACAAATCACAGCTTCAATGGGTCTTTATTTTTTTTTTTTTTGTAAACTAGTGTTATTAACTCAAATACTCACAGCTTGACAAAGTACAAGAAAAGCCAAAATTAGGCCTAAAATCTTTAAGTTCATTGCATAAAGTTTCACTTCCATTTCCAACTAAACCGATTCCCGGGCATAAACCAACTATATATACCCCAAATCATCAGGTATAGCCAAGTGATAATAGCTATTATTTCCTTTTTTCATTGTTGCCTTTTTCAGACAGTTTCTGCCAGCTCTACGTCAAATGCTTGACTGGCACTGCAATCATTGCGTTTTTGATGTGGGCGGTCCAGTGTTAATACGACAGCACGCAGCTGCTTTGCTGGTGGCTATAGTGGCCAGCGGTGAGAGTGGTGTATGTGATATGGAGATGCAGAAATCATTGCTGGAACCCTTAAATAACTGCTGTTGCAGCTGGTTGCATCAGGCCACGCGCAGCAGTGGACTCAAGGATGTAAGTGGCCTTAAAAAATAAAAGATTTAATTTAACCCTAACTCTTACTTACAGTTTAGCCAGCTTACCCTCTTGAGTTCCAGTCTTTATGCCGTCTTTTGGTTTGCTCGGAATAGTTATATGGGCGTTAGCAGCTTCCCTTTGCTTTTACGCAGCATATTGCCCGCTTTTGTGCGTTCAACTGGTTTTATTGCATGTGTGCAGCAACTGACGTGAGTGAGCGGAATTTTGTTAGACACCTGCTAATCACTTTTAATTACTATTCTTCCACCCTAAAGCAAAGGCTCTGTAATTTTACGCCGCATTGGCGACCGTCGCAATGTACATCCCCCCCTGCCCAATGTGGGTGCTGTCTTGATGCACGATTGCGGTCCACAATTGATTGTCAGTGATACATATCCGGTGCAGTTACTTGGCAACATTTGGTCATTGCTTGAGTTGCCACTGGAGACGGGCGAAAGGCCGCTATTTGAGGCCCTAATGCAACCGGCTGTGCTGGAGCCCTTGGGCGAATATTTACGTTTATTAAGCACACAATTGAATCGCTTTTTGGCCAGCAACATTTTTGCACGCAGCGAACTGAGATTCATACATCAGCTTCTGTGCACAGATGGCCTGGAAACTTACCTGAATCGCACCCAGCTGTTGCAGTTGGTTTACAACTATTTGTGCTGCTTATCCACGGCACAATCGGTGCAAATAAAAAGCACATTTGAGCGGTTTATTTTCAATGGAAAGTATGTGGAATTGGATGCTAAAAGTTTGGAATTGCTGCAACAAACCTGCCTGGAAATGGTCTATCCACATGTAATTGCGGTGAGTTAAATAAAACCCAAGACTAGTTATACTCTGTAACAGGGATTAATCCCGAAACGAATATCGGTTCCGGTACCTACCGAAATGATAATATCGGTTAAGGGTTCTATTTCGGTTTTTGGTTCCGATACGGTACTCAGATTATTATTTCGGTATACCAGTACAAGTACAACTTTTTTTAATATTAAAAAATTTAAAAATTATTTAAATTTAAATTATTTCAAGATATCCAAAATATTAATGGATGTAATAGAACCAAAACATTGTTTTCTTAGAATATGCCTATTAAAAAACATTTTTTTTTTAAATAAAGCGATTTCTAGTCTTTTTTTATTTTTGGACGAAAAATTTCGCATCTGTCCACGCTTCTAGTGGTATCCCTACACTCAGAAAAAAATCTATAATTAAGGACTTTTCTATTCATATGTCGCTCAGACAAACTCGACTTAGGGACATTTCTTATAAACTTGACAAATATTTCTTAATAATGGTTCGAATTAATCCGCTCTAAAATATGTCGTATCTCTGTTAAAAATAGAGATCTTAAGCGATTTGGATAGATTTTAACACATACTATAATACTACGGTCCAATAATACGCTGGTAAAATACTCAAAGCTCTAAAAAACACAAAAAACCAATTGAAACATAATATCTGCGTTAACTTTACATTAAATTTTTCGAAATATAAGAGGGATTCCTGAAACTGATTTGCTTTTGATTTTGATTTGGTGAAACAGCTGTTCACAGCTGCTCCATTCAAAAATCGCAGTGTGACCATGATACATGCATACAATACGGTCACTTTTATGTTAGTTGGATGGCCACACTGCTCCCTTTGTATGGAGCAGCTGCGAACAGCTGTTTGACGAAAAAAAGCAAATCAAAATGAAAGCACATCCGTTTTAGGAATCCCTCTATTAAAACAAAGTTTTTTTTAGGATGAAATTTGATTAAAATCCAGAAACTTCATTTCTTAAATTTATATTATCATTTTTCTTTTTCTATACCCAAGTGGGGGTTTTTTAAGACTTAGAAATCCTTTACATTTATTAGAGGCATAATATTTACCAACATTTTTCCGTTTTCAGAAAACTTTTTCTATCTCTATATAAAAAAGAGTTTGTGATGAGATATTGGCAATAAGCAGACTTAAAAGAAGAAAGTAAATTTTACAGAAGTTTAGAGTTGAAGTGAAAAGACCAACTATGGGGAAAATTTTTCACCGATTGATGAAATTGTTAAGTAAGTACGAATAAAAAAGATTTCGGAAAACCCCCACAAGAAAAGAAATCAGAAAGAAATATTTTCTCGAAATCAAACCTTGAGATGTTAAGAATAATATGAGATGATATGGAAAACGCCCGAAAAGTAAATGGAAAATCAAGGAAAAATATTTTTATCCGATTGGCTTCAAACTCTTTGTAAGAAATTATGCTAGTAATGGACAGAGATTTTCAAGTTGGAAAATCCAAAAGAAAACGGAATAATGAAAATATTTGATCCGATTGACCAAACTCGGTTAAGGAAGTATCAAATAAAAAAATTCCTGTTGGAAAATGCGCCGAAAAGTCGGGAAACCGAAAATTCATTTGGAAAAACTGTTTTTCATCCATTGGCTTTAATCTAAGAATATATAAGACATGATTTTCGATTGTGGAAAACACCCCAAGGAAAATAGCCGGAAAATTCAGGAAAAAAACTATTTTTAGATTTAAAGTGTTCTTAAAAATTCATTGGAAGACGAAAATTCATGAAAAATATCGTTAAGGTGTTTTAGTGGCAAAAGAAAAGAAAATAGGAAAACAATTTTCTCCGATGACTAAACGTTTGTAGATAGTACAAAATAGTAACCAAGAAAACCACGTAAAATTAAGTAAAAATTTTTAACCGATTCTTCAACTTGGAAAAAAGAAAAAATAATATTATCAAAAATTTATCGGAGAAAAAAATAAAAATTTATATCTTAAATTAACAGAAAATTAGGACTGTTCCCGTTTCCGATTTCGATCAAAGCATGCGGAATTGGAATTATTAAATGTTCTCGCTTCTAAAAACCCATTGTGATATATCTTCATTCGACTTACTTGATAGCATATAGTTTCAACCGAATTCATTATTCGTTTTTTTTGGAAATCACAACTCCTAGCAATTCCGATTTATCGAATTTGGAAACGAGAACAGGCCTGAAGAATCTCTTAAATTTAAGACTCTTTTCTAAGTGTATATACTATTTCACCAAATCAGGCTGCAAGCCCAAATAATTTTTGCGGAGATCCGGTCTGGTTCAAACAAAATTTTTTATGGTTAACGTTCAGAAATTTGAGGTTCGGTTTTGTGCAAAAGTTTTGTCGAACATTGGTCAGTCACGAGTTTTCCCAAATTCATCTTATAGAAAAGACAATTTTGTTACTCAAAATATAAAAAAAATATTTCGAATTTCTGAATTTTAGTTTACTTAAACATACGAAATCATTTATTTTCAATTTAAAATTATTATTACTATTTTTGAGTAATTTTTGATCTATTCTTCTCCTTTGATCAGACAAAATCAATATAATGGTTAAAGAACTCGATTAACTCGACTGTAACTCTAAACCGAACCGAGAGTTTTGGTTCGAAACAGGTTCAGGTTCAACTATTTGTTTTACAAGAGATTCGGTTCAAGGTTCGGTTCACAGTGAAAGAATAGTCGGAATTCCGGGTTCGAACCGGTTTGCAGCCCTGGTTGAAATATATATTTGCAATAATCATAGATCAATAAAATAAATAATAAGAAAACGAAACAATACTGTTATTAGCGTTTCATTATGGTTCCGGTTTTTTCGGTTCCTATTATAACGGTTAATGGTTTAATTTAATATCGATACCGGTACCTTGCTTTAAACGGTTTATATCGGTTAACGGTTCCGGCATTATTCCCTGCTCTGTACCGAAGGTACGCCGCCTGCCTTCCCCGTAATATAAAAAAACATCATATCTTCCACAATTTTGGAGTTAGGTTGTTCGAACCTTCTAGACATATATTCTACTTATCAATACTTATCGAGCCCCCATACATCGTTTTTCGATCAGACGAACAATAGTAGAGTTGCCACCCCCACAATTTGAAAAAACCTAAAATCTCCCACAATTTTCGAGTTAATTTATTCGAACCTTCCAGACATATATTCTACTCATCAATACTTATCGAACACCCGTACATCGTTTTTCGATTAGACGAACAATAGTAGAGTTATAGGCAAATCAAATAATTTCGCTGGGCAGCACTGGCCGCAATCGTGATGGGCAGCACTTACACAGTTTGTGTAATCCCACACTTTAAATTTATCAGTTATATACAAACAGGTACAGAGTTTATTACAGTCGGGCTTCACCGACTTTCTTACTAGTTTTTTGTATAATTTTGAACCTTGTTTTTTTTTTAACCTAACAGGATAACAGGGAGCCCACTCTAACACTGTGCTACACACAGGCTCCTATTTTGCCCCCGGATTGGCCCTACTTTCAATTACGTCTCATACTAAGCAATTACTTGCAGAATGTACAACAACAGCCATCAGTCATATACTCAGGTAAGAGAAGTTCCCCTTTAAAAGAGCGATTAATCCATTTTCCTTTAAATCTCCCTAGAGCAACAAGTGGTGCGTATGACTCTGAACTTTGTGCAGCAGCTCGAACAGCAAGGCTTGGAAATTGTCACACCACTGGAGAAGCTGATGTATTTGATGATTGCATTTATGGGTCCGGACTCGCAATTTTTGGAACCCACTTTACACCAGCTACTCCATAGTCATCTAATGGACTTCTATGCCCAGTACTCACTTCACAATTTTGATTTTGATGTCAAATTGGCGGACAAGGCCAGCTTTGAATCGCTCTACTATCTGTTTGTCAATCACTTTGAGGCAGCCAGTTATGGTGATGAGTTGTTCAGTTCACTGGTGCTGCTGCCCTTGGCACAGAAATATGATAACAAATGGCGTCGTCGTCTCTGGTCTGAGCATGTACAGGCAATGCGATTTTTAAACTGTGATGAGAGTTTGGTATGTTTAATTAAGGCAATGATCAATTTGAGAATTCTGAAAATAATAAAAGTCTGTCTTTCAGTTAATTGGCGGTCTTTCGGCTTATTTAGAGCCCGTGGAAGAGGAACCCTCACTGGTGCTGTTATATGGTGATGCCTTGGAGCGTCAACTGGTACGACCTGGAAGCATTGCCTATCAAATAGCTAAACATCATTTCAATAATTCACTTGCTGTGCAGAAAACGAAAATATTTTAAAGGTATTCGTCTCCTGGGGCTGACCTAAAGGCCGTGATATAAATAGTACCAAAGAATTTACCATACCCAAAAGTGACATCTCATACAAGAAATATTTAGAATGACTTTCTAATTTTATTTTTAGAATGTGTGTTGCTTTGTAGCTCCTCTTTCAGTTAGGCTTAAAGACAATTGCCAGCTGGACCAGCCATATAAATTTGTTTGTATGAGATGTCGCATTTAGGTATTGTAAGGTCTTTGCTAGTATGTAACAATTAATTCTTTTCATTTAATTTTAAGCTAATTAAAAAAGAATTCTTAAAATCCCATATGAATTAGCTTTTATTTCGTTAAGAAGAGCCTCGGTATAGGATCAATTTAGCGCTACGCATCACGCTTAAGTTAAGTTCACACAGGCAAATAATTTGCCCAAATTTTGTTGAAAATATGTATAACTATTGCCTAGACTGACTAAGTGGACCCACTATTAAATAAAAATTCCCTATTTTGTGAAAATTTTCATCAAATTTTGGGCAAATTATTTGCCTGTATAAACTTAGCTTTAGGCGTGTACTTAGATTCAAAGTTTTTCCCAATAAGATGTAAAAATTACAAATATATCCCAAAACATAATTATAATACTCAAAAATCCAAAAAAATTAAAAAAGTTAAAAAAATTAAATTTTTTTAATATTAAAAAAAAATACCAAAACTGCGGGAAAAATTTTGGAAAAAAAAATTTAAAAATCCTAATAAAAAATCGAAAAAAATACAATTAAATTCGAAAAAAATACGCATAATGATCTTTTGTATTTTTCTCCTAATAACTCAGGTAATCAAACTGGAAAAACGAACCGTATACCGAAAAGAACAGATTCTAGAAAGGACTGAAACCGTCATCGAAACCGTTATTATGCATTTTTTGAAAACCGTTATTTTTGGATCCAAAATGACCATATAGAACCGAAACAGTATTTTTCTTCTTTCAATCTGGGCTTTCCTCACCAAAAATCGCTTACAAAATTGAAAAAAAAAATGTACTAAGGTGGTCGCTATAGTTGCCAGAACTGCATACACAGTGTACTTAATATTCTGTAAAATATCAAATGTTCTTCTTGCTCTTACAGTCCTACAAAAAAGATGACAGAAAAGGACATTTATTTTTCGTGGTAAAGTCTATTATGACCTTTTCACATACAATGAAAACTAGACAACATGAAGGCCCACTAGATTATCATGACTCGTGCTTCTAACATGGTAAATCCAGCCTTATTCAAGATCTAAAGCAAATTAGAAAAATTAACTTCTTCAATAAAAACAGCAGGCCACAATGTAGGATCCACTGTAAGATTAAAAAACGCAGGTCTTAATGTAGGACTCTCCGTATAATTGCATTGAAATAGTCAGATTATCCATATGCATTAATTGAATCTTGTAAGAATCTTGAATAACGATGAAAATTATTAGTGTGAATTATACAGAAACCCAGAAGCGGGCATATAAATACTAAATACTATGGGGAAGAGCACCCTCAATTTCAATGGTTGAAAAGCGGTTTACTGAATTATGAATACCGAACGTTCAGATCGCCCAAAAGAGGTCGTCACACTAGAATTCGTTGATCTTCGATGAAATTATATTGGACTATCGGAGATTGAAAGTACTTGAGGTAGCTTAAGCTAAGTTCACACAGGCAAATAATTTGCCCAAATTTTGATGAAAATTGATCTAAAAAGGCCTAAGTAGGGAATTTTTCGACACTTTTTGGGCAGATTAATTCTATATATATCCATATGTTATGTTTTAAGTCCAAAAAAATCTAATGTAATCGCGATTTACACAAATTGTCATAAAAATTTGTGCAAATTATTTGCCTGTGTGAACTTAGCTTTAGTCTGAATATTTGAACATAAAACGAGAAGGCACAGCTAACTTCGACTATTCCTGATCAAGGATATATATAGTTTATGGGGTCGGAAATAAATATTTCTATGCGTTACAATCTTCTGGGCAAAAATAAAAAAAAACTTTTTAAGTGTATAAAAAAGATATCCAAAAAGGTTTGCCAACAAGCGAATAGGCAACAGACAGCTGACCGTGTGCAAAACAGAGAAATTCGAGATTAATCCCACAGACTTCCAACGATTGGCCTTACGATTTATTGATTGTCATCGCAAAAGCCAATCGAACGGGGAACTGAATCCTCTTGAATTGCAATGAAAGATTAGTGGGATAAGGACTTTAAATTTGCCCTTTGTCACCGTGTTAATCAGTTTTTTGACGAACAACCTCGAAACGTTGCACAATTTCGGATGATTCAGATATCGCAAACATGATTATGATCGATCACACCTTCAGCAGTAAATTATGCGGCGGTGTTCGTAGCACATCAAGCGAGTTCAAACATTCCGTGGGATAGTTGGTCGCTTTAGCGATTTGACTTTGAATAATTAAATTCAAGTTATCGATGTTGTTATTCTTCGCTGATATTGATCGAGACTTGTATAATTTTGTGTAATGCCGATGTGAACTAGCAAAAATTGGCCGGGAACGGTATCAATCTAGTCGAATCATCAGCAGGAATTGGGCCATTGCCAAGCACCAGAAGTTGTCTCGAGAATACAGCATTGATGGGTCGTTCTGCAACACGACTCTCATGTTCGTGGTCAATTTAAACTTCTTTTCAAGATCTCCCACCAAATCGTCTCGAAACACGTCGTAAATTCTTCATCGTTCGGTCGACTGCCTCCAAAGCCTCCCGTTCCATCGTCAACAACCTTCACAAGCGATTCGTACACATTCTTCTGTTCGGCATTTCACATTTGGATTATAAGCGAGGTTTCGGAAAATTTCTCGCCCTAGAAGGGTAAAAAGCTAGGAAAAGTTGAAAGGGAAAACATTTTTTTTCATCCTATCGTCTTGAAATTTGGTTTGTATGCAAAGTATACCAAATAATAAGATAAGTGATTTTGAAAATGGAAAATTTTGTATTGGATAATTTTTTTAACCGCTTAGTATAAATTAATTGGATTTCACGATTTAGTAAAATCTACCTCCAAGAGTGGAAAATGGGCTGAGTTAAAGGCCAAACGTTATTTTCTAACTAGATAAAGGTATATAAAATTCAGTTATTAAGCCTCATAAATAGAAAATAATTCTCTAAGTTGGGAAAATCCACCCCGGGGCTGGAAAATGGAAAGCTGTGGTGAGTTTATTTGTATCTTAACTTTTTTTGTAAGCTCGATGGCCAAATAAATAGGAATATAATTCTTCAAGTTGGGAAAATCTTACCCCATGATCGGAAAATCCCACATATCTTCTTTAGCGGCCTAGTTATTTAAAAACGAATGACTACGTTTCAAATCAATGTCACATGAGTGATTGGGCACACACACACAATACTTTTAATTATCAAAATCTTTTATTAAACATTTAGATGACCGAAATAGAACACCCAGAATAAACTGTCGAGATAACCCCACAGAAATCTGATATGCATGCGACTAGTCATAATTGCATTGAATATTTGTGGAAATGGGCGGGGCGGGGCGGTTGAGTAATTAATAGATTGCACAAGTAAACAATTAATATTGCGGCTTTGTTTTTATACTGGGTAACGTTATCTGATGCCATGCCTAAGTAGAATATATTTATGGTTATGTAACCATTACATACATATGTACATATGTATATGTGCGCCAGTTTTAATTGCATGTCCGTGTCCGTTAACTGCTTTTGGCAGGCTGCCTGCGGCAGAGCATTTCACTATCAACCTCAATTAATTAACATCACTTGACTTATTGACACTCCGGCCGTGCATGGGCGCATTGCCGTGGCTTTCTGTGCGTCTTCGCCGTTCTGATAAAATAACTTGTATATGTAATTATAATGAACACAATTGAAAGGCCACTGCTAATTAAATTATATGATCTTTGTGTGTATATGTATGTATGTATGTGTGTTTGTTAAGGAAACAGCACCCACACTAGAGTCGAATGTCAAGTCATCAGGTCTAGCGTGTGACTAATGAAATGTTGCAGTATCTACGACTTACTCATTCATAACTTGAATCCAAATAACAGTGTGTAAATCAGGGAGAGGTGCTAATTGAATTTAAATAGACGTTAATCGTTCAATAACTGTTAAGCCTCTTGAAGCGATAGTAAATATTTGCTGACGGCCACCATAAACTATAACTAGTACTAAGTGGTTGTGAAGCACACTTTTACACTATGCAACAGGCATTATTTTTAAAATAAACAAATTTGTTGTTTTTACTTTTTTTAAAAGGTGAGCACATAAATTTAAACATAACTTGTGGAAACAGTAACCAATCGTAGCTAAATACTTATAATTAAAGGAGATAAATAAGCTCCAGTTACAGTTTGGGAGTCATTGAATTTAGCATTCAAAGCCAGATATATCCCAGGTGTTCCACAAATCTTCGAGCTTTCGACCCAAAAACGACCCAATTCCCATACCATTTGGGAACACCTTGGATATATGATTTATAGTATGATTTTTTTTCGTTAATTTATCAAAATTTGTTGAAATAAAAAACATAGAAAAATTATTTTAATAATGTTTAATGAAGATCTTAAGATCCTATGTAAATGCTCCCGTTAAAAAAGAAGGTTATACAATATCTTGATCTAGCTTATAACTTGGACGTTTATCGAAAGATAGTTTGAAGCAGATAACTGCGATTAGCGATTACAGTCTAATTATTTTCTCAGCTTAAAGGCATTGGGCGCATTTAGGAAATTATTTCACTTAGGATTTGCGATTGCTTAAAAATCTGTGCTGAATGGCATTGCCGAATTTAAGGGATTCTGTGGCTTTAGAACTTTTTTATCCAATATACTTTTCGGCAAATCAAACTTAATATTTACGTATAATTAAGAGTCGGTCACACTGAAAACTTCAATATTAATCATTTTTCATCAGCAGGTAAAATCGGCCATTATAAATCACAAATCGAAATGATCTTATCTGAACGACCTCATAGATTGCAGATTTAAAGTTTTTTTTCAATGTTTCCGTACGATGAAAAATAGGCGGTCACACTTAACATTTTATTTTTAATCGCTTGCGGCAATCAAACTGTTTGTTCGATTCCTTTTCTGATTGGAAAATTTACCAAACCAAGCGATCAGCAAAAATCGCTAATCGATAATATCTGCTCGATGGACACAATGGGCGCGTTCATTTAAGACATTTGATCACTGATCAGCTTGATACAACTTTTCATATTATTTAGCATACTTTTAGGGGATCTTGTTAAATTGACATTTGGAAAAGCTCCATGTAAATATCATATTAAACACAAGAGGAAAAGTAGACTACGTAAATTACCAAGAAATATGTATATCGTTGATCAGGGAGCAAGTTCTTCTGCTGAACACGGCCAATGTATTTTTTATGATCTTTACAAGAATTAGAAAAGTATAAATATTTTTTATTAATTTTCCCAAAATTTTTAAGTCACATAACTTTGAAAAATTTACCAAAAAAAGCTTAAGTTTCTTAATGAAAATTCGAAACTCTAAGGGCCGATTTCTCATCTTTTACATAGCACTATCTGTCAAATAAACCAACAAATAGCAGAGTAAATTCTCAGTTTATCTGTCACATAGCAGCTATATAGTAGATGAGAAATCGGCCCTAAAACTATAAACTTTATGTAAAAAGTTTAGGACTGATTCCTAGATAAGTAAAATCGGTAAAATCGCAACTACCTGAGCTCGTGCCGGGAAATTGTCTAATAACCATTAGAAAGGTAGCCAAATACATTAGAAAAACGGAAAGCAGGAAAGACAGACGTACATGTCTATATCAACTCAGCTTGTCCCGCTTATCAAGAATAAATATGCATTATAAATATCTGGAAAATTTTATAATAGCATATTCAAAGGTATAAAAATTTCCACCTCAGCACATTTTTTTTTTTTGGAAAAAACAGTTTCAGGCTCAGTACATAAAAAAAATTTAATTTTGTTGCATAGTGTTTTGCCCACTGACCTAATCTATTGGCCCAAACTTAATTGCCACTTAAGTGCTGAATATGGAATTTTTGTAAATTTTGTTATTTTTTGCATATTTTGAGAGACCAATAGTTTAAATTTGTTGCATACAAAACTCTATGGTAATCTGTGTGTCTCAAAGTTTGAGCGCAATCATGCAGATTGCGTAAATATGCATGACTGCATTTTAAATTGCTCCATTGTGACTTCCAAGTGCATTGGTGTATATTTTAGTAAAATATATTATTATATCCTGTAGCAAAAAAACAAAGGTGG
Organism: Lordiphosa mommai; assembly: GCA_018904225.1. Classification (NCBI taxonomy): domain Eukaryota; kingdom Metazoa; phylum Arthropoda; class Insecta; order Diptera; family Drosophilidae; genus Lordiphosa; species Lordiphosa mommai. The sequence goes on along the minus strand of JAEIFT010000319.1, from coordinate 246,273 downwards.
GCTAGCGTAGGGCAATACCACAGAATTTACAATACCTGGAAGCAACATCTCATACAATTTTGTTTGAATCTTGTATTAATTTTTCATAATGCTTCTTTGAATAATGAATAAATTACCCTTTTTCTGTTGTCAGATATTTTCCCTTTTCAAAAAAAGGCCTCAAAGCAGATTGAAATGGTTCAAAAGTGGGTCAGTGCCATATCTCAAAAAGTAAGTTAGTCTATAAAGTTATCTCAGTTAAGTTAGTCTAGGAATCATACAAGACCTGTTTAACGAAAGGTTTAGAAACATGCATTACTCTCTCCTACTGAAGATTGCATCATCGTGTAAATCCCAACATATATGGAGTCATATAAATTTTCGGTTCCAAATCCGTTTCAATCAGAAATAATGGTTCAAATTTAGTAGGACACCTTGGAAGCTTAAAATAGGTATACAAACTGAATTTCAATTCAATATTTAAAAAAACAACAAAGTTAGTGAAAATCGGTCAGATCATTTTATATGGTAGCTATATGAAATTATGTCGCAATTTGAACTAAATTTGGTGGGACTCCTTGGGAGCTTAAAATACGTGTACAAACTGAATTTCAATTCAATATTTAAAAAAACAACAAAGTTAGTGAAAATCGGCCAGATCGTTTATATGGCAGCTATATGAAATTATGTCGCAATTTAACCAAAATTTGGTAGGGCTCCTTGGGAGCTTAAAATACGTGCACAAACTGAATTTCGGTTCAATAGTTTAAAAAACAACAAAGTTAGTGAAAATCGGCCAGATCGTGTATATAAAATAATGGTCTAAATTGAACGAATCTTTGTAAGTCGTCTTTGGGGACCCAAAATATGCGTAGAAACCAAATTTCGTGAAAGATATATATACAATTAGACTTTTTGCCAAATGGTGGTTTCAAATTTCCGTGAACCACTGTTCCTTACCAGTCCCAATTTCCCATCGGTTAGGACCCACGCGCGTATTAAGCTAATATACGTATAATATTAACTGAGGTGTTTCATATTCAAACATTTTTGCTAGTTTTGCTACCTGAAACAAATCACAGTTATTTAATGGGCAAATTGGTCGTAAACTAGACACATGTTCACAATTTACATCTAATTAGTCACCGTCACGAACACACACATGTCACAGCATATCAATATGAACAATTTGAATTTGATTTATTAGCCAAAAATTTGTTCATCGTTTGTTTTAAATTGAACGGTTGTCTTACCTTATTTTTTATCGTCAGGCGCAAAAGTTTTGAAAGTAGGACAACTTTTCTAGAAAGTTTGGCATACACACACATGCACTTATACTTGAGAATTCAATTAGATTCAAAAGAAAAGGCAATCAAAATTTTACGACTTGAATTCATTCCAATTGCCCAAGTTTTCTCAAATTTGCCCCCTGCCTGCATATTGTAGATAAAAAAAAAGAAACATATCCAAGGTCGCTTAGCAATCGCCTATCAATAGTATGTGGGCCCTTGATATATATATATGATAAGTATGTACAAAGTTGGTAGTAGATTGTGGGTAAATGAAAATGATTGGCTCTTATCAGTATTAGATATTTTGCATAGTTTGCACCTGACCTCCTCCTGCACCGGAACCGGTTTCATTTGGTGCGCTCCAGCTCTTTGGTTCATGTGATTGTCTGTTTGCAACAAAAAAAAAAAAAAAAAAAAAACAGACACGCACTGAGTCAAATATACGAGCATAAACAAAAAGGCATGTGACGTTGCCGATGGGGTCTTCCGGTGCGAGCCAATACCAGTTGGTAAATATTTACACTATCTGGAACCAATGTGCGGGTGAAAGGTTAGACAACTTTTTGTTACTCTTTTTTTTTTTTAGGAATGAGTTGGGCTTATTTTATTCTTTATTTACGTATATTTAAGAAATTTCTTTATTACAAAGTCAATAGATTTTAAAGCAGCCGTGGGCAGCAAAATCTTACGGAAGGGAAGGCTGAATCAACAAAGTCTTGGCCTTTATTTTTCTAACTTGCCAGTAAAAAGGAAAGTAAAATAAACGAGAAGGAGCAAAGAAGAAGCAAAGACCTCAAATTTTTTAAAGTTGTAGCAAAATTATAAGCGAGTTTTTTCACTATTTTCAACCGCATTTTATCAACAGGCTTTTTAAAATTCAGTCTAAAGGCCTATTATGAGAACGCATAAAAATGATTTTCGGTACTGTGCTTCATATAAACAGAAACACTTTTGTAGAGCTTTGAAATCTTAAAATTTATGTCATTCGAGATCAGGCCTGATCGCCTCATTCCAGATGACATACAAATTTATTTCGGCACAACACTTCATATGAATAGAAACGCTCTTAAAAAGCTTTGAACGCTGAATGCTTTTGAAAAGCTGTCTTATTTAAATGAAGCAAAGGTGCAGAAATAAATTTGTATGCCATCTGGAATGAGGCCTTTAATAAAAAATTGTATTTTGGAATGAAAAAGATCTTATAAAGCTCAAATAATTGTTTATTAATTTGCTAAAAATCTAAGACATAGATTGCGATTTTTTTTAATATGACAAAATACTGTTTTCTAAGAAAAAGTATTAAGGTTTGTTCTCGTTTTCGAACTCGATCGATCGAAATTGGAAATGGTTCTTAAACGATTTGAGTAATCTGTTAAAACCGTAAGCGTTAATCGAAATAAACTGTTTCAAGCCACATACCAGTATTGAAAACGGAACCGATATTACAATTTTTTTGAAAACCGAAAACCGTTATAATGGGAAACGGAAAAACCGGAACCATATTGAAACGCTAATACCTGTACAGTTTTGGTTTCTTATTATTTATCTTACTGACTAACGATTATTTCAAATTTATATTTTAACTGATAAAACAGTAATATCAAAAAAAGTATATAATTTTTTAAATTAGCCCTTTTTTAGTATATAATATATAAGATATTGACAAAATTTTAAAAAAGCTGTAAAAATTTTCTTTTAAATTTAAACTTTCTTATTAAATGTAGAGGCTTTCTTAGTCTTAGTAAAATCCTCCCTTATAAATGTAATATATAAATTGAAGTTTCTTAATTTTGGAACAATTTTGCGCTCAAATTTAAAAATATTATTTCCTACTTAAAAAAAAGGTAATTTAAGGAAAAGCTCTGGCAGATTTTATGTTTTACACAGTTTTAGAGCGTTTTTAGAACTGTTATACCGCTTTGAGTGTTTTACTAAGTATGGGCTATATTGGTATAAAAAAATCTTTCCAATTTCTCAAGATCCTGGGTTATTTATTCTGATGTCATAGTTAAAAAGAAAATTCTGTCCAAAAATAAAAGCTAGAAATTTTCATGTGACCATTCTTCATAATTTTTTTTTGGCGAAAGCTGTTTTAGAAGTAAAATTATAATCAATTTTTGATATCACCATTACTAATTTATTCAGTATTTTCGCAATATAATCGAAAGTAAGCATGGTGAAAATTTTAAAAATATAATAGCTTCGTTGACAGATTTGCATCCGAATTTAAGAGAGCCATGAGTTTGTCAATTCTTTAAAAACCATTTTTATTGAGCATTTCTAAGAATAAAAATGAACTTTCATCAGGTATGATTTTTTAGTTTAAACAACTTAAACTTTTGTATAATATGTAAGAATTCAAAAACGAGGGCCACCTATAATTCTAAAAATAATTTTATTTTTATGCTAGATTGATATCCGTAAACATCATACAGGAGTTTAAAAATTCGAAAATTATGACCTTATAGTTGGGGTTTAAGTCTATTCAAATCCTGAAAGATCTCTCATTTTGGCTGGGATGCAGAAGGTTTTATGGCTGATTATTTCGTATAATAATTGAGAAATATCTCTTCTGCTTTTTAAAAAGAAGAGCGGTCATAAGTTTTTTTCGAAATTGTTCGTTCAAAAATTAAAAGCAAATTTGTTTGGCTGAGTCATATTTTAAAAATTATTTTTTTATGTGGCATGTTACATTCATTAATTTTTTTTGATATCTTGAAACAATTCAAATTTTTGAATATGAAAAAAATTATACTTGAACCGGTACGTACCGTAATATACCGTAATACAAATCTAGGTACCGTATCGAAAACAATATAATCTGAAAACTGAAATAGAACCTATAACCGATATTCATTTCGGGATTAATCCCTGGTTTAAATATTTTGTCATCGAAAAAGACAAATAAAGTTATATTAAAATTTCAACATATTCGGCGATAAACACAATCGGTTTTTGGAAACGTTAACATTGGCCGTGTTCAGCAGAAAAACTTGCTACCTGATCAATGATATATTTCTTGGTATTTTATATAGTCTACTTTTTCTCTTGTGTTTAATATGATATTTACATGAAGCTTTTCCAACTGTCAATTTAACAAGACCACCTAAAAGTATGCTAACTAATAAGAGTAGTTTTATTAAGCTAATCAGTGATCAAGTGCTGAACGCGCCCATTGACTACTTCTGATTCCGCATGATTTGATCAAAATCGAAAACGGGCCTAAATATTTTAAAGAAATCTTTAAATTTCTTTTATTAAAAATTATTATATCGAAATTAGTTTGCTCACTATTGATTTTACTGAGAATTTACCGTAGATTAGCTTTTTGCTATAATTGCGTTAGATTTTTGTTTGTCCATAAAAATTGACCCGCCCTTAAATACAAACATATGTAGATGTGTGAGAGAAACAGTTATTGAGGTTTAAGTTAACAATCCTTGCTAGCTTGAGTCATCTCTATATCTGTACACATTTTTATGACCAATTTAATGGCAGTGACCAGGGAACCCGCTTAAGGGTATAAAAAACTAACCACCACAAGAGTCAAGTTACGCCCTGGGGTAAGGGACAGTGACAGGGAGTCAATCGGCAGCAAACTCACAGATATACACAAACCTTTAGTGCGTTAAGTTCATATAGTGCACGCTCAAGCAATTTCTCATCGATCGACGTCATAAAAAGGGGGGAGACTATGGGCACAGCCGAAGAGGACGTTACTATACTACAATATACTGTTTGAGCGGCTCGTGGTGGTATTGTTTGTTCGCCGCATGCGGCGAATTTCGTTCTACATGTTCGCCCAAGTAGCTTTAAGTATGTATTTTTTTGTTTTTCTGTAGATCGCGCGCCGTTTTCGTTTTTAGTCTTTCGTCGACTCTCTGCACGTGCGGTTCGTTTGAATTTCAAATTCTTTGTTGGGCAGCGCGCAACCAAACGCCACGTTTAAGTTGATCATCACAAAAAAAAAAAAAAAAAAAAATAATAGAAAAGGCAAGTGTTTGGTGTGGCATACAAAAATTAAAGATACACACTCGCACATCCAGAAAATTGGCCCCACCTGGTGGGCACAGTTGATCAGTCAAGCCTGAAATAATTAGTGTAAAAGCGTTTACCCGTTGCGGTTGTTGTTGTTGTTAAAGAAAGCGAAATGTAAATGCTTTTTTTTTGTACACCCATGCGGAGAAGTTTTGACTCAAATTCCACTAAAGTACATATGTGTGTGTATATACAAATTTAAGTACATTTTGGTGCTGATAATAATTTTTTATGTGTTTGGTATTTGTATTGAGAATCGCTTATAAAGTTCGTAAAAGTAAATATTTAGAGCCCGGCGGCACGTGTGTTTTGTGTGTGGAATAACTTACAATAAACTTAACATTTTAAAAAAAAAAAACTTAAAAAAAAGAAAGTTCAATTCGGTGAGTTTTTATTGCTGCTGTAGATTTAGATAATAATATGAAATTCCAGTGGCCAGCTGTTTTCAACGTATTCCACCCCTGCCTTTTTTTTTGTAATTTGATCAATTCTCCTTGTGTTGTTCCTGCTCAGCTCAATTACCTTGTCTTAATTATTAAACTATTTTTTTTTGTTTTTTGCCTTCACGTCGAAAGATTCGACACACTTTTTAGTTAACCTTGCTGGAACTCGTTAAAACTTTTGCATAGGTCAGCATTGTTATCAACAAAAATGTCAATATTTATATAATTATTTTTCTACTCATTGGAGTGCTCCAAGTGCTCGCCACATGCACTTGAACTTGAGAGCTATTATAGGTTTTTATGGACCGAATTTTATGGGGAAAGTACATTCATGCATCGGTGTGTGAAGCCCAGAGCAGAGCAGAGCGTTGCTCTGTTCATAGTCAGAAATTGCGGTTACATTCATATGTAATGGGAGAGATGTTAGACAAGGCAGAAGAAACTGGCGCATATCTGGTTAGATTTGGGTTTTTTGCATTTACAATTTTTCACTAAACTAAAATTAAAAAAACTCTTACTTGGTACCCCGTTGTCATTCATTACAATTGTTTTGTTCTTAGAGCAAAGCTCTTTAATACATCTTTTGCATGGTTAGTAAAATGCATTAAAATTGTCCGATTTTTTTTAAAGTGTGCATTCAAGCTGGTCAACTATTTTAAAGGCCTCTCACAAAAAAAAGACGGGAAGAAAATGTAATCTTATGTTAAGAGATCAAATCAATATTTTTTCATTTGACTTAAATTAGAAAAAAATTTAAAAACTTTTTTGTGTTCCTTAACAGCGTTCTTTAACTTAAGAATAATAAATATTCTATGATTTTAAACTGTTCTACCAAATTTTGGTTAAATTCGCATGACTATCCTATAGCTCGTGTTCGTTAGAAAAACCATTTTAATTTGATGGTAATCTGGTGGTCAAATTTACAATAAAACAATTGGATTCAAAAAAAATTTTTTATTTATTGAAATCTAGCATGTATATCCCAAATTAAATCTATCGGAAAGATCAGCTGGAGCAAGCAAGTGAGTTAAAACTTCGGCATGGACGAAGTTAATTTTGCCTTTCTAATTATTTTAAAAGCAGAGACTGATTTTGTAAATTTCCCTTTTAAATACGCATATACAAATTTTGTGCACATTGTTGTTCGATCTCTCTTAAATTTCGTCTGTGTGCCTGGTTCTCTGTTATATGTGAGCTTGAATAAATAAAGTCGAGCGAGTTTTCTTGTAGCTTACAAGTATCCATACATCGTAACATAACCTCACATAACTTTAAAAAAATATCTGTTTATTGAGAAATTAGAAAAAGCACTTTAAAAAGTTTGACTATTTGGAATCTTTGAATTGAATAAATTAAAAATTCTGGAAATATCGGAAACAAATTTTTCTGGTCAGTTTATTGTCATAATTAAATAAATTCTTCAATAAGGCTTTCCATACAAAATCCTCTTATACTAATGTTATATAATATGTAAAAAATTCCATATGGGACAAATGCTAAAAGTGCTGTAACTTTGACGTTTATCACCGGATCGCTGGATCTGCGGAATCATGCAAATAGAAGGTTCTCCCCAGGGACCTCATCTCACGAAGGCTTTAATAGTATAACACCACCGAATCTCCTAGTTATAACTACTTCATTTTTAACTACTCACTTCTTCTTACACTTTTTTCTATCAGTAAGCCCAATTGGACTCTGCCAAGCTTGCAAATTTTCACCATTTCCTATTATACTACGTTTATGCTTATAAAAAATCATGATTTTTTACCCCTCAAAGTATGCAAACTTTATGTTCTTCAATTATTACTTTTTGAGCGAGATAATTTAAAGTCAGTTATGGCAGCATCTTTCATAATCCACATTGTGCATTCACTCAGGTTGTCGGACCAGACAAATGTATACAAAAATAATAAGACTTAAGGCTACTAATAAATATTTTCCTTAATAATTTATATTTATAAACTTAGCATACTTTGAAGGGCAAAAAGCAAGATTTTTTTACTTGTGCATAAACGTAGTAATAGTAAAGGCGGACAATTCTATGGTAGCTTATTAGTATTTTCAAATAATTTATAAAAATTTTCCCTAAAAAAATCACTGGATTTAAATGAACAATACCCTAATAGACAGCTAATAAATGTTATTATGCTATTGGAGAATAAAATTAAACACTTTTTATTTTTTATAGATTTTTCCTATATTTTGTAGGACAAAAAAATTTTATTCTTCGACGATTCAAGCTAAATTACTCGAGCACGATTAGCTTTATATATAAAGAGTTAAGTATTTATTTGTAGGCCTATTTATAAGCTGTAAAGTATATAAACATTTGAAAAATCTGTTGATTTGTATGGAAATTATAGTACAAAGTTATTGCACGATTCCGATAATTCCGGGTGAAAATTCTTTAAACTTTTAAAGTTGTCAGTACAAGGCCGCAAATATAAAAATGCCAGTTGAAGTTCTAATTGGATGTTACAGCCCCCCCAATGGGGCCAAGCCGAGCTTCTCTCAATCTCTAAAAATGCCGGGACTCTTGCTTAATTTCAAGATAGCAATTGGTTTAAGTTACAGCGTGTTTCCTGATATCCATATCTCTCAGGTGTGACATAATGGCTCAATGTCAGTTGCCCCTTTTAAATCGACAATGTGCACAAAAACGATTTGAGAATTAAAAGTCGCCGATTTATGCTATTTGTTAGGTACAGAAAAACGATATTTAAAAAAAAAATTTTATTCCGAGATATATTTAAATATATCGCCCGAAAATAAAATTCTTCCAACGATTGCTGTCTGTAACAGGTGCCTTAGTTTGTTCCAACTTTTTTGGGATTCTGCAAGTAGTATATTGGTGTCTAGATTTAGGCAGATGATGTCTTGAGTTGGAGCACAATACTTCTAATATGTGTATTTGTAATCGTTGTGCATCCATTTAAACTGAAAATTTTCCAAGTGTTTTCTCAAAAAATGCATTAAAAAAATGTTTATTCCTAAATTCCTAAATATATATTTAATTTCGTCCTTAAGCTTTTTTAACTGCTGCCTGTTGCTGACCTACCACAGAAAGGCACCTGTGTCAACTCATTTCCAGACAGAGGCAGCTGCGCCTGCGTAGCTAGCCTTAGCAACAGTCTAAGGGTTACTGTGGTGCCAACCCCTCTTAAGGGGTTGAAGGTCGTGTCCCATATACACACACACACACACACACACACACATAAACAAGAAATGCAACTGAACTGGAATCCATATGTCTTAGCTGGTTCACCCCTGTCAGAATCCATAACAGCGAACTTGTCCAACGACAGAACAACTAATGGAATTGCAACTCAAATTGTCAAAGGCGACGAGGGCGACGACGACAACGCTAAACTCAACTGGCGCTAACGCTAGCTGATCCACGGGCTTTTCATGTCAGAATCAGAAGGCTAGGCAGAGCCCAACAAAGAGCACAAAGAATGCAATGCTGGAAAATTATATATACATATATATACTAATAAATCATTGACCTTGCGAACCTTGACAAAGCAAATGCACGAATCGTTTAGACTTAGACTTGCACTTTGCTGAAGGTGGAGGTGGAGGATGGGGGATGGATGGGTAGCCGAGACACAACGGAAATGTGAAAATGTGAATGCGACAAACTTGGACTTGGCAAAATTATGCAAACGCGTTTCGCCCCGGCACACGAAAATAGCAAACGAGCGAATGTAGTAAAGCGGCAGTCGCGCGGACAATTTTCACCTTTTCGCCGTCTTTTCCGCTTTTAATCAAGATTTATGACAATTGACGAAACGACAGAGAGCGTGGGTTTTGCATAAGAAACCCTCCTAGCAGCTAATCAAAGCTCTAATTAAAATAATCTATGGCGTGCGCGACCTTTTGCGAGAAGCCTCAACTCGGTTTGCTTTGATGTGTTTTTTTTTTTTTTTTTTATCCCAAATTAATGGGGATTTGCCCTCGGCTTTGGGTCTCAAATTTATGAATAGCCAATTGGTCAGGTAAATTGTTTCTTTATTTTTGTTTTTTTTTTTTCTGGCATTCTTTCACTGTTTGGCCATAAACGAGTCTTCCTTCAATATTTATCAGGTTTTTGCTTTTGATTTGCCATTTCCTCAATATGTTATGTATAAACGAGGGCAGTTTAATATGTCAGTGAGTTTTTGAATACGAGAAAAAGCGATTTATATATTCACATAGTCTATGCTGTAAAATCTACTGGGTGGCGTAGCAGTTGGTAGCCCATTTTATGGGTTCCACACATTAATTAACACAAAGTAGAGATGGGCGCGTGTCGAATATTTTAAACACGACACGACAGTAACACGAATGGCAGACCACTCGCACGCTCAAAAATTTCGTAAACAAGTCACGACAGGCACGACTTTATTATTAGTTAAAAAGAGAATTTCGACGAATCGCCTCCTGAATATCGTTTTTCAATTTTGTTTAACCGAAACGACATTTAATAAGTGTGACCATTTATTTCACCATATTTTTAATTGATTATTTTGTTTGGTTGACTTATTGACTAAGTATTTTTTTATACTGTTGTTGGGTCAAGTAATGTCGTGTTAAGTCGTGTTAAGTCGTGTTAAGTCGTGTTAAGTCGTGTTAAGTCGTGTTAAGTCGTGTTAAGTCGTGTTAAGTCGAGTTAAGTCGTGTTAGACCGTGTTCGTGTTTTATGGGCTCAAAACCGTCACGCACGTGCACGCACGATATCTGATGTTGCTACACAAACAAGTCGTGTTGAGTCGAAGAAAAACACGACGAGCGCCCAACTCTAGCACAATGCTCTAAATAACACTAGGCAACATGGTTCTATTTACAGAAGAAGTGGTGGTGATTTTTCTTTGTTGAAAAAAATCGCAGAATTATTGGATATATTTATGTTGTACTTTACTTCAAAACAACCGTATAGGTTGCCCACAAAACATGGAATAAAATACTTAAAAAAAGGCACTTTTACCATCTTTTGACTCAAATTACCAATATTCCTAACTTGATGTATCATTTTGCCAAACAGATTCGTGTTTAGCACACAACAACTCATCTAGAATCACACTCATTCTTTCTATAAACTAATAAAAGTTCAGTTATGTTGTCTTGTGTAATAATTGTTTTAACCTTTTCAAGATAATCTATGTGAATGCCACCACATGCATCCCGAAAAAACTTTCGGCATCTCGACCTTCTTTGGTCCACGTTTGTGTGGTGATTAATTCATATTTCGTTCAACGAAAAACTCATTTGGATTGCGGCCCAAATCTTATTTTAAGTGGTCATAAGCGGTTGCGCCACCTCACGCACATTCATTCTCCAATATAACAAAATCTTTCCATGAAATTAACAAACACAAATTATGAAATCAATCATTGAAATTCAAGGAGGTGAGAGCCCAAAGTATTTATCAGAGATGTAAACGGGTTTTGGCCCAAATCGAACCAAACTGTTACGAACAGCAAACATGTGCTTGGAGGAAAATACTAAACCAAAAACCGCCAAAGAAAACGGTTTGGTTCAGTTTATTTTATCACCAAGTATGCCTAAGTAAAGCGCCTGCCTTAAGACAAAGATATTTATAAATATGGAGATTTATGTCAGGAATCGATCTTTTATTATAAAATTAAATTAGTATTACAAATAGACCGAATTGGTCCGTAGTCATGTCGGAATTATATGAGTTCCCTAGACAATGCTGAAACTTATAGAAGTATCAAATAAGTTAACAGGAATTTACAAATGACGGCATACTTAGCATTAAATTGCATTGGACTATCTGGTCACTTTGTTTATGTTAAAGCTTTAATATTTCGCTCCAAAAATCGGTATATGGCAATATGCATAAGTGTAAGCAACATTCTTTTTTTTTAGTTTAACCATGTCAAACTATGTGCCAACCAAAACCAATTTGCGGGCAGCTTTGTTTTTTTGTTATCATTTAATCTTGCCATTTTTCAAATTTTTGTTGTTTTTTATTTGTCTTAGGACTTTTAATTCTGTGTAAAAACAAAAATGTTATAAGAATTAAAATAGATTAATTTTTAGAGAAAATTGGGAAAAAACAGGAATGCAAAACCGCTCGGGAATTCAGACTGGTTCGGTTCAATGGTTCATGGAGATTTTAAACCACCGGTTCGGTTCTTAACATGGTTTGTGGAGCAAGCTGTTTGGTTCAGTGTTTCACTCTCAGTTTTTTTAACATTATACTTTTTAATAGGAAAATTTGGACTATTATCTATTATTTTCGAAATTAATGTCGTATAAACATTTGAAAAAAAAAACTAAATAATGTCGGATGTATTAATGCAGTAGATATCGTAAACACCTCGAGAACGTCGCTTATCTATAACTACGTTTATACACAGAAAATTTATCAGGATAAATGACCCTAAAAGTATGCAAACTTTAGTTAATTTAATAATATAAAAGAAAATGTTTCCATAATTATTTCTGTTCATGGACAAAGCATACTTTGATGGGCATTTATCATAATAAATTAAATGCGTATTAGCGAGGTATTGGAATCACGGAAGCAAAATGTCGGATATCATATTCAAATTGGTTCCTCAACCGAAAGGAACACGAACAAATTCTTTATAAACGCTAAATAGTGCAGTAGAAAATAAACCCCTTGCTTAAGTAAGATTAAGGCGGAAAAACTCTTCCAACTGCAGAATAATCAGAATAATGTGCCACATTCTCAGCTGGATACTCACACAATTCCATCTGATACTTGCAAGAAAAGAATGCAAAAAACTCTACACTGTGACAAAAAAATTTACAAATTCCTTCCAAAGTCTCAAAAAAAGTCATTTTAATAAATGGAAAAAGCTAAAGCGGGTGCAGTTCGAATTCGGTACGGTTTGGTTCGGTTCGTTTTAAAACCGGCTTGCATCCCTGGAAAAAACTAAGTACTATCTATAATATCTCGATAAATAATTTTCATGGCGATTTAAAAAAAAAAAATTAAAGAAAAGTTGGTTTGGTGCATTAGGGAAAAATGCCGTTGATCAGTTTTATTGCATTAGTTTTTTAAATAAGCCGGCTAAATTTTGACAAAATCGGGTGACTATATACTTTAGCTGCCATAGGGCTGATAAGTCGGAAAATGGATCTTAGTAGGAAAAACTTTTTTGTTTTCCATGAACTATATATTATTATATTATATATTATATATTATTTGTTTTCAAACAGGATGGCTCCACTTAAATTGTCATAACATTTTTCTTTTTCCATCAGTTTCAAAGTCAAAAAAGTCACTTATCAAACTGACCTCGTATATATAAAATAAGTAGAGTGTGGGGCGTACACCAGGGGGGTTCCATGGATTTTCGAGATTTTCGCTGAATAAGAAAATCTTTGCGATAAGCTCCCAAGTTTAGTTTTGTATGAATCATCCCGAAGCCGTTTATTACAATCTGTGCAATGACCTGTGAAATTATGTGGCTTTTATTCATGGGGACTCCCTCAATCAGAATAAACACAAGAGACCCAAGACCAGTCGAAAAAGTTTGCCGTGTGCCCAGTCAAACGAAAAGCACAACTTGAATTCATTTTTGTTGCTGTTGTTGTATTTTGTTACCGGAGGCCAAAGCTTTAAATTTTAGAAAACAGTTGAATGCCCCTAAGGCGCTTATGAGGTCGGAGTTCCTGGAATCGCATATCGAGTTTGGACTTCAATTTAGTGGTTTTCCATTAAAAATTTGTATATTTATTTAGGTAAGGTAAGGTTTAGGTAAGCGATTACATGGTAAACTTTTATATTGAAACAAACTTGCTTATTAGATGGCTTAGCATTAGTTAATTAGCAGCCAATGTAATGTGTGTGTTTGTGTGTGTGGGTGTACATTCCAATCAACATAAATTGGTTGTACGTGCAAATAAAAGTTACCAACAAAGTTCTCAACTGTTGAATGCGAGGATTTTTGGCTATTTGCCCAAATGTAATGCATTTCTGCTAAAACTTTGTCAAATAAGCAATTTACAAGCATATTTACAGAATTTGTATTCATTTGAACATACTTTACTTATACGATTTTATTAAGGACTGTCGTTTAGTCAATAAAAAGTAAGGCAAATTATGCAGCCAGGAAACATAGAGAGCCATATGGGGGAAGTAAATAGCAGAGATGAGGAAGAAGACAAAAATGTACATATAATTTTTTACTGTCCTTAAAAAATGGTCTAAACATTGAACATATCATTCCATTATTTTACACCCCAAACATTAAATGAACGATAAAGAACTTGAAACTATTAAAAACTATTGCATTGTAACGGTCCATTCGATTTATGCGCCACAAATTCTGATTTACTTTATTGTATTGCTTGTATTTTATCTAAAAAAATATGTATCTCATGAGCTCATTCTTAGGCAGTTTTTTTATTTTTTTTTTCAAATAAGGCCATTTATTTTTGCATGAACTATTTTTTTTTTAGTAAAGCAAGTCCATTACATTTTAACATTTTAATGCAAATATAATAAATTACAGAGTCCCCCCTTTAAGGATTCTTTGTGATACAGAGTTAATAAAAAGTCAAACATACAAATTTTGTTTTAAATTGTTAACTAAAAAGACAGAACCACATTATTTAGTTTGTCGATTGTTGAAATCAGCAAATTTATTTTGATTTTGTTAAGATTACTTTATCAAATATGAAATTAACTACGGAGTCTACCATATTGCCCCGACCTTGCACCTTCAGATTATCATATATTTCGATCTCTTCAAAATTCTTTAAATTGTAACACATTTGTTTCTAACGAGGCTGGAGAAAACACTTGGTTCAGTTTTTTGACGATTAGGATATCTTCTACGAGCTTGGAGAAAATCCGATACTACCTTTCGGCTCACCCAATAGATCAAAGGCAACACTACGTATGACTGATAAAAATATTAAGAGCCTATAAAAATTTTATTTTTTTTCCACATTACGTGCACGCCCTAATCTTACAAATAGTATGGCGATTGTATGACCTTAAGGTTTCCATAAAAAAAATTGTTTAGTCTAGTGTACATATACATAATGGAGAAACATAGTTTACGATGGCTCAATCAATTAATGAGCTTAACAAAATATTTTTTTATTATTTCATAATTTAACGAATCTTAATTTTAATTATCTTCAATAACCTTGAACCTGACAACAATTACTTTAATAAAATCAAAGAAGAAATTTTAAATTTCAAAAAAATATTTGCCTGACTAAAATTACTTTCATAAAATCAAAGAAGAAATTTTAAAATTAAAAACAATATTTTTATTTGGAAAAAAAACTTTATGACACCGAAATCTCTAGAGATTTTGACGAAGACCAGAGGCGCTCTTAGAACAAATAAGGTTGCTAAAATCAAAAATTGTGAATGAACCCATCTTATAGGAAATTCCTTAACGATTTCAAATATGCAACCCTAAATAAAATGCGATTTTTATTTTAAAAGGATATAACCCATCAAAGTGGACCGAATTTCAATTTTCGAAAAAAACACACCATTTTTAGGTAATTTTGTCCGCTTTCAGGTAGAATATTTTTTTTCTATGATTGGTATTTTTTAAGTGTATATTTCAAAAAAAACTATTGTTTGCTATGAGTTTCTTCAAATAAATCGCTATTTACCAAATCGCTATTTACCAACTGTACATTTTTTAACTATTTGATTTTATTTTGAGTATTTATATTTCAACTTTGTAAAAATAAAAAAATATTTATAATTGCGTATATTTGCCATATTTTCAAAATGTGCTTGTAGATTATTCCTTTACCTAATTCAAAAAAATTCCAGCTGCCCGCAGCTGCCTCTGCGACATTCTAGATGTAAATGAATAATCTATTAACTATACCTTCTCTTTATTACTTCTCTTTATACTATTCATAATTATTTTGAAAAAATCTGAAAAAATTAATTCGAATAAAAAAAAAAAAAAATTTTATTAAATGTTTTTTAAATTTTGGTATTAATTGAAAAATACATAAACCTTAAAAAAGAAAAAAATTCAAATTGTTAGAAATATTTTTTTGTTGTTACCATAAAATTGATTATTTCACAAATTTTTGCAAATTTTCAAACACTTATTTCATAGGCTGAACAATTATCTATCAGATGCCATAAATTATTCGATACATCAATGGGTTCAAAAGTTTTGATCTTTGCAACGAAAAAGCTCAAATGGTGCCACAGCGCGACGGTTGGTTTCCGAATCTCTTGAATTTTTCATTTCCTATTCGAAAGTCTAGTTGGAAGGTTTGTGTATCAGATTATGGCTACAATAATAGGGATGCGGCTCTCGCAAATAATTTTTTAACATTTTTATTCATAATTGGTTTTGATATTTAACATGGGCTGGTAGAATATTTTACGTTTCTGATAATATATATTAATATACATTTAAGTTTGAGTATAAATTCACAAAAAAAATTTTAAAATTTAAAAATATATTTGCGTCCATTTTTAAGCTAGGCTAGGAACCCAAATTTTTTTTTGTGTTAAGCTAGCTGATGGAATTTGTTTGATTTCGTTTGACGTCGCTTTGTTGGCAGGTTGAAGGAGTAACTTCTACATTTATTTAGATTTCCATTTTTGTCTTTGCCTAGCCATAATTTCAGGCTGGAAACCTTCGACTAGTCGCTTAAGCTTTTATTAAAATTTTCGAGTCTTAATCCTGGCGACTAGCATTTCGACTTCCTATCGCATGCGCATTTCCAACATATTTTTTATTTCATCTGAAAAGGCGCTTTTCCACTTTCCTTTTTTCCTGGTATCGCACCTTAATCACGCGTTGCTCCCGATTACAAAATTCTCCTGTAGGCAGCGTCTTTCTCAGTAGTAGCGCGGCGTTAGGGTACTTTCGAGGGTACTTAGAGCAAACCAGCATCTCTTTGGCAACTGGAAAAATTTATTATAAAAATAAAAACAACTTATTAGCAGAGTAATAAAGTAGAAGTCAACCCCTTATTGGTATTTTCGGGCTTTAAAAAAATAATAAAAATTATTGCAATTTCCGGAGTTTTGAAATAATAAACTTAAATAATAAAAAATCACACAATATGTTTCCTAAGCATGTCAATATGCAAAAGAGGCACTGGCAATGTGTTGCTTTTCAATGCAAATATGTAACTGAAAAATTGCTGTTCATTGAATACATGTGTGTGTTGGAGTCAGTTACTCAGGTACAATATGTGCACAATCTGAAATTATTTGCATTTTTGGTCATGTGATTCCCCATTTGGATAGCTTTTTAGGTGTCATTATTGACACTTCAAAAAAAAGTACACACAAAGCTTGTGCAGTTGGCACTTACACATGAACGATATCCATTATCTACAACAACTTGAGTTGCTACCTGCATTCCTTTCTAGAGTGAGAAGACTGTGCTAGTAAATTCAGCAATCAGCACGATTTTTCGGCCTGTGTGTACACCTAATATCGCTTGGTTAGGCAAAACATCAAAATGGTTTTAAGTACCCCCCCAAGTATTTGCTTGAATTATGTGGTTTGGAATATAATGAAACTTTAACTGTGTTATTGTTTTTGCAAATATTTATAATATTTGTTGGCCAAGTTTATTTACTGCAAAGCGCGTGGCAAGTATCCATAAAAAAGGGAGCCAGCCAAATGGCATTGATTCGTTGGAAAACAATTTTTCCTCGAAATACATTTTTATTAACCTTTCGATTCGCTGGCTTTTGTTTTCCTCTTTGTACGGCTGGCGCGTGATTTGTCGTACGTTTGTTTCCTGTAGGTTTTTGGCACTTAATTTATGCCGCCACAAATGAAGCAAATAAAAAACTGCAGTTGGCTGGCCCGAGGCACAGCCGGCACGCGGCACAAGTACTTACCAAATGGCAAGACATTTCCATTTCGGAGTCGTAAATATTTGCTGGCAACGCACATTTTACGATTTTAAATCATAAAAAGTCATCGCTTGTCCTGCAAGTGCTCAAGGAACTGGGTACACTGGGAACTGTAGAAGCCGGTAAAGCAAGTAGCCGGCTCCTGCCTTCTGGCTTGTGGCATAAAAACCCGCGAATTATTATTTATGACAGTTTTCATTTGAAATTTATAACCGAAAAAACCATATGGAATATGTTAGTAAATGTGCGGGCCACAAAATGCGCCCTCCCCTCGCCCCCACTCTGTCTGACCGCTCTGGCCACAATAAGTTCTGAGTGGTGGAAGAGTAAATTGATTTTGTTAAGTTCAAAATGAGACTTTCTGTTAAAAAACTTCTAGAGTTTAAGTGAATTTAAAAATATCCAAAAATACCATTTAATAAATAAAACCGAGAAGGCCATGCTATGGAGTTAGCTATGCTTAAGTAACGAATTCAACAAATCTTACCAAAAGTAAAAATCGAAACAGTCCTGATAAATTTCCTTGATAGTATTGCAAAAAGGAACCAACTATAAACAACTTGTGGAAAATCCTCTTGCAAAGTCGGAAAATGCTCCGCAAACTGTTCAATGGGACCTTTTTGTTTTTCATCCAGCGCCAAAAAAAAACAAAAAAAAAAAACAAAGTAATTTAAAAATTTTTGGAAAATCACCCTGCAAAGTCAGAAAATGTGCTCTTGAAATGGACATGAAAGAAGAAATTTTTTTTTAAACATTTTTCGGATTTTTAAAAGTTTGAAAATCTTATTGGTTATATAGATTCCTATGTTGGGGTTTGATTTTCCAAAATTTTAAAGTCACGTCAAGTCAAAAGTCCCAATAAGTTTACACATTCATTCACATTTGCAGCTGTTTCTGAATTAGGACGACAGTTTGGTCATAATGAACCAATGGAAAATCTGAAAAGAAATTCCTGAATTATCCAAGATTATCCAAAAGATTGGTAGC
The DNA here is from genome assembly GCA_018904225.1 of Lordiphosa mommai. NCBI lineage: Eukaryota > Metazoa > Arthropoda > Insecta > Diptera > Drosophilidae > Lordiphosa > Lordiphosa mommai. The sequence continues at coordinate 227,681 of JAEIFT010000319.1, read as the reverse complement.
AGCAATTTAAAAACACAAAACGACCCTTTACTTCAATATTCACTTTTAAATCGCTCAAGGCAATTAGGTAAATAAAGTTACAAAAATCACAACACACAGCCACACATAGAATTTCAGACTTGTTTAGCTTTGTTAAAGTATTTTCTACACAAATTACTTAGGGCGCCACTTGATATTTCTTGGACTATTCCAGGTCCCTTTCACAACAAACAAAAAGTTGTTTCAAAAATATTTAAAGTAAAGATGGACGCGGAACAGAAAATACCATCCCGAACGCAAAATTTAAATTCAATATCGTCCCGTCTCGACACCGAACATTTTTTTCGCGACCCGTGGGACTAAGGCCCCGAAACTTGGCACATGGACTAATTTCCAATAAAGCCACCACATTTGTTGAAACCAGCCAAATCTGACCGATAGATCAATGATCTAGATGGTATAACTTCTAAACCACTGGACAGATCGTGCAAAACTTTTTACTGTTGATTAGGAAGACCAGACTGCGTATACATTAATAAGAAACGTCGAAAAAATCGGCTTTCTGCATATATAATTTGCGATTTCTTTGATGATTTGAAATTGTAGTTGTGAAACGAAACAGATTAACCCATTATATATGTTCAATATATTGAAAAACGATTTTTAAAAAATTGTGAAGCTGAAATTCGAAAGTGGAGCACACAGATACTTTTCTGTTGTGCTTCCATCGTACTTACAAACAAACTCAATGGCTTAGCAGAGGATCTATTTTAAGGTATCCCTCATTAGTAGAACGGCACTACGTACAAATCTAATGTTCACAAAACACGTACTACCGCCAAACGTATGAATTTTATACGCTAATATTTGCACACTTAAAAAAGTTGTTTAATTATATAATTCATTTTTTCACTTTTAATAATAAGATAGTATAATCTTTACCCTTTAGTAATTGAGTAACATAACAGTTTTTACTCATTGAAAATGACATTTTGTCAATATTTGTTTTGTTTCGCTAGAATTTAGCACCAAAAAAATTATATGTTAACAATGCAAAATTCAGAGCTTCAACATTATGAAATTTTAGTATTATTAGTTGCACATTACCAATTTGGATAATGACGGTTTCAAGATGACATCACCGTCTTTTTTTTATTTGTGTGTAAGTGTGACCATTCAATTAGTTTGTATTTGATATTTATTAAATTCTTACTTCTGTATAAAGAACTTTTTTTAAAAACGGGGTCAACAAAATAGACCGGGACCTAAAGAATAAATTGGGATCCGAAAAATTTCGGAATCAAGAATTAATCCCGTTCCGATCCTAGTCCCAATCCCGACGTTTAGTTTTTAAATTCTATCCCGTCCCGTACCGATCCCGAAGATTTTTTCGGGTCCCGCGGGAATCTCGAAAATTCGCGTCCCGTGCCCATCTCTAATCCCTTTTTTTTTTTTCCTTTTTTTGTTTTAAAAAGAGCTAACTAAACAATTTTAAGTCAGCTGAGTGTTTTAGAGCTATGTCAACTTCACCTTTGTGAATGGATTTTTTAAAATTTTATGGTTATGCATAGACAGCGGATTTTGCATATTTTTAGATAGAATCTAATCCTAGTAGTCCAGGGTGAATGGTTTGAAGAGGCAGAAAAAAAACACAAAACCCTGCTCAAATCACAAAAAGGCCTACTAGGATAAAATTCTATTTGAAAATTAGCAAAATCCGCTGTTATGTATTCCACAATTTTATTAGTATAGCTTTCAAAATGAAATTTCACCAATTTTCAAATTAGTATGCATTCATTGTTAAATTTTCTTATAGATCTTTAAGAATTAGTTTGAACCTATTAAGATGATAATCAAAAAAAAAGTTTCATACAACAGTTTTCAGAGTATTTTCTCTTTGGTCAAATTATTTTTATGTGTCTCCTACATTAAAGTCTAATTTTCCATTTGCCTAAAATTTCCTAAAACTTGAGATACTTTTGGTGTTGGGAAATTTGTTTTTCTGTGCATCTTAAGCATAACATATTGTTAACTTTAAAATTTCACTGAATAGTTAATTGAAATGAACCAAGTGGATGTAAGTATCTGGCTTGAGTGACTTCCCCGACTTCCCCGGCATGAAAGAATATTTTAGTTTGCTACTTGTAGTTCATCAACCATGGCATGAGTATGTGTTCTTTGTGTTGTATAATATTTTGCCAACTTACTGAAATGTATGAGAAAGAATCCTTTTGTGATGCGGTGCTCATGTATCATGAAGCATGTGGGTAAACAGATTCGAGTTGGTTAAAAAATGTCGAGTCATTTCTCAGAGCTGACAGTCAGTTTAAGTCAATGCAAGGCAGCCTAAACACTTGTGCCAAATAAAAAATTCCTGGGCAACCTTTTGAAAAATGGTGACAAAGAATTAGCCCCATATTAAACGGCTTTGAGGGGAAACTGCCCGTATGCTGTGACACAACACCCACAAATGCTTAGCATTTTTCTTTTGTTTTTTCTCTGTTTTCCTTCTTCGTTTTTTTTTTTTTTTCATTTGCTGCCTAGTTGGTAGTTTATTGGGCTACTTGGGTGTGTGCATGCACAATAATGTAATACTCGACGGATCAGCACGCTTGACTTGTTTAACTTTTGCTGTGTGTGTTTTTGACACTTTGCTGCTGTCATTGTCTTCGGCTCCGTCTCCGTTTGGTAATCCGCCATGATGCGTATCTTTGTAGTTGTCAGGTCGCCTGACCGCACAACCTCCTGTCATGTGCTGACGGACTTGACAAAAAGTTTGGTGTATTTTGTTTTTTTTTTTTGGCGCGTGCTTTAACGTTTCACATCTATAAAAACGATTGATATCAATATCTAAGCATAAACTTTGGCCATCAGCAATATGTCTTCGAATGCTGATGATGCTGATGTTTTGGTCATTAGATGCTGAAAAAAGCAAGAGCTGCCGCCGCTTCAGTTTCGTTTTATTTTATTGCCGCTCTTTTTGTAGCTGCCTGTAATTGAGGTCATGTAATAAAATTCCTCTAGGCACTTACATTTTGATGGCCCCCGCTGACTTTTTGATGGTGCGAATTTATGTGGATACGGGGTAACTAGAAACACAACATAACTCCTTGAAGACACGTTCGTTCTGTTTAATGAAAGAATGTTACGATACACAAGTATATGCCTGAACCTTTTTTTTGTTTCATTCATGACACAATTATTATTTTATAGTCATGCAAATGTATGTCACAGGCACCGTGGGGGATTATAAAAGTGTAGAGTCAAACAAATTGGGTTTTTAAATTTTGTAAAATTTTGTGTAGTGGAGGAATTTCTGACAATCAGAATAAGAATTTTCAACATCTGCAAAGCCGGTTTGTTTTGCGATTTTTGGTCCCTCGATCCTTACTATGAACTAAGCCTTCTAAATCAATTACTTTCTGAGCGAAAAGGATTCTGCTTAAAATGAGACTTAAATTATTTTTTTTCCAGGTGTAAAGATCTATTGATTGTATCATTTCTTTAAAGAAGCAGCAGTCGTTTGGCAATCTCATCGATGTTGTTTCAATAAATGAAAGGCAATAAGAGGAGATTTTAAAAATTCTCTGCCCATTTCCTGTATACATATGAATAAGAGACCTGCATACCTAAAACTATGACTTTTAACTAGATTTATGATATTGACGTAAAAAATAAATGTCTCTGAATAAAAATTTTTGTATGTCTTTTATAAATAAAAATCATAAAATTTAAAAAAAAATCAAAAATAAGTGTTAAAAAGTATCATAAATAAGTAAGAGAAATTTAGAGATACTAAAGAAATGAAAATTTCAAGAAAGTTGGACGAGTTGAGTATTGCAGTATTAATGGTACTTATTTACATTAATGACAATAATAGAATTTAGAGTAATAACAGGAAGAGTATAAATTTATATAGATGTGTAGATGAAACAAAATAAGACTATGGAGCTTAGATTGTCAGATGAGGAACCATTTTAGTGTGTAGTCAAGAGGGGGAGGGAGAGGGGGGAGAGAGTAAGAAAAAAACGAGAAGGCGAAGCTAACTTCGACTGTGCCGAAGTTTTGATACACTTGAAAAAACTTTACTCCAACTGATTTAACTGGAAAAAATATATATAGGATATAGATATCAGATATTTAAAAATTTTTAAATCATTGATAATAAAAATTTGACACCATAAAAAAAACTTTTCTTAGTAAAACACATTTTCCGACCATCGGTCCTACAGCTATATGCTATAGTCATCCGATTTTTATAATATCTTTCAAAATAATGTGAAAGCTTATAAAACTAATATATACCAAGATTGGGGACGCTACGATAAAAAACAAAAAAGTTTTTCTCACTAGAAGTAGTTTTTTGACCGACCGTTTATATGGCAGCTATATGCTATAGTCATCCGATTTTGATAAAATTTTTTCAGAATTGTGTGGAAACATATAAAACAAATATATACTACGATTGGAGACGCTACGATGGAAATCAAAAAAGTTTTTCTCACAACGGCTTATTTTTCGACCGATCGTTCCTATGGCAGCTATATGCTATAGTGGTCCGATTTTGATACATTTTTCCAGAATTATGTGGAAGCATATAAAACTAACATATACCAAGATTAGTGACGCTACGATGGAAAACAAAAAATTTTTTCCCACTAGAACTAGTTCTTAGACCGATTGTTCCTATGGCAGCTATATGATATAGTCATCCGATCCGGCCGGTTCCGACATATTAGTTGCGTGCAGTAAAAAGAAGACTCTGTGCAAAATTTCAGCTCTATAGCTTTAAAACTGAGAGACTAGTTCGCGTAGAAACAGACAGACGGACAGACGGACAGACAGACGGACAGACAGACGGACGGACGGACAAGCGGAAATGAACTCAGCTCGTCGTCCTGATCAAGAATATATATAGTTTATGGGGTCGGAAATGAATATTTCTATGCGTTACAAACTTCTGGGCAAAATTAATATACACTTTTCAAGTGTATAAAAATAAAAATAAAATAATTGGTATTTTTCGGAGTTTTAAAATAAGAAGCGAAGAATAATTCTTAATTCAAAACTTTTATATAAAAATTCCAATATAACTGTTTATTTCTATTCTATAACTGTTACCAGTAACTGGTATATCCCGTCCCTGGAATAAAGTGAATTTCTCAGTTTCCAATGGGAACTTCTCTGTTCACATTGCCGACCCCTGATGTAGATACATAAGAGGTTTTTCCCAGGGACCGAAAAAAACAGTTTAGGAACTCATATTTTTACTACATAATATTTTTTGAGAAATTAAATGTTCATTTTCAGCCAGGGAAGCAGGTGGTAGTGTCAGCAGCGTCGGCACAGAGTGTGAATGTATGTGTATATATTCGTATCAGGGAATCAAACCGAATCGAATTTCGGTTCCGGTTCTGGTACGTACCGAAACTAATGTTTCGGCAAAAGGTTCTGTTTAGGTTCTAGTTTGTTTCGGTATTCGGTTCCGTATCGGTACCTTGGGTTTTATTTCGGTATACCGGTACGTACCGGTATGTACCGGTATAATTTAAAAAATCCTTTAAACCGAAGATATAATAGAACGGGTTGCAACCTATACATCAGAATGTAGGTTTAAAAAAGGAAAATTAAACATAATAAACTTTAGCCCGGAAAACAAATGTCATAATAATACTTGTATAACTGATCGATCAATAAAATCGAAATAACAATAACAATGTTTCGGTTCTTTTCGGTCATTTCGGATCCTAAAATAAAGGTTCCGATATACCGGTACTCAAAAAATAAAAAATAACGGTTCCGGTTACGGTTCTGGTTCTGAGTTTTAATCGGTTCTTTTCGGTATACGGTTCCGGTTCGGGTTCCGGTTTGACACCCTGATTCGTATGAATTTAAAAACACACATAATCAAGGGCGACTGCAGCGCTCTTACTTGTTTTGTAATCTTTTCAAAATATGATAAATTTGTGTCTGATTTCTAAAACGTATCTTTACCAGACGATACACTTATCAAAGAAAATCCAATAAGTTATAAAAAAAAGTGACCGAATCGAACCATTTTCTGAAAAGAGAAGGTTCGATAGGGTTTAGGGTCGGGAGGTAATTAATTTAAAAGGTCCGGCTTTATACATACATACACAAGAACACTCACACACGCCTTAGTTGGTCGCGTAGCTGTCGCTATCGCTGCTCTTTTTTTGTTTCGTTGCTTGTATAATTTCAGCGTTTTTTGTTTGATCTTAATGAGAATTTTAAAATAGATATGAGGCCTAAGTAAATTTATTCAAATATTTTATTTCGATGTGGCATTGCTATATCCCTAAAATGATCTATTGAGTCGGTCCACTTTTTATGATGACCTTTTGAGCCCCTTTTTAATATGACATAGGCTAAGAAAAGTCTTCAATCTTTTGGTTCTGGCACCATCAGGTTTATTTCTGCTTCAAAACCCATTAAAATCCATTTCACAGCCAACATTTAATTTTGCCCATATACTTAATAAAGGGCGGGGGAACAAACTTTATGCATCATTGTGCTCTAACGACCACCAAAGTAGTAAAAAATCAGATTTTATTGTAGCAATTGAAATGCGAATGGGCGTTGAATTGGGCAATGAAAGAAAAGAAAGCAAAAAAAAAAAAAAAATAGGCACATTTAGCAAAGACGGGAATCACAATTGCAAAAATCGGTAGCAATTGGCCAATTGAGAGGCTATTAAAAGTGCCTGACAGCAGCAACAATTATTCACATACTTTTTTGTTAATTCTTCTTACCAGCAGCAGCAAAATTATTGCCTGTCTAATGTAACAATTAATCAGATTTGGGCCTCATAAATCAGGCATTGGAATGCCATTAGAAAATTGTAGAATAAAAAAAAAATAATGGGCAATATCTGTCACTGGTCGCCAGGTGATGTCTAATATCTGCACAAACTTTAACTCCGGCAGCTTAAGACTTATCATATTCTGGCTGGTGTCTAAGTTTCATAAGCCTTTGGGATCAAGGCTAAAGTTGCACCTGATTAACCGCCTTTCGCCTGTCAGTTGTCCGTTGTCAGCTGAGCTCAACCGAGCTGAGCCGGGATTCATTGAATTAAGCTCTTAATTGCACAAATAAATTGGTTCGTGCTGGCACAAAATTCCCACATTTTTTGTTCCTTTATAAAAAAAATTCGCATAATTGGCGTAATTGCCTAGCGTTTGCAGTTGACTATTCTATTATGTTATCGGTCGTTTGTTATGCTAATTGTTTCACTTGTCGCTTTCAACTTGACCCATAAATCGCACGGTGACAAATTACCCCCCAGCTAAGGGCCAACCAACTCCTTGGGGGAAACAGATAGACTTAAAATTTTTGTTTTTGTTTTGCTTTTCATCACTCATACGCCAGGTGTACAACCAGGAAATCTCTGCACACACTCTTGTCATTTATCCAACTGGCTGGCATTCCCATATCTGCTATATGCAAATAATCATGATTAATTTGCATCAATTTGCCAAAGCTATTTTTAGTCAAAAAGGGGCCCAAGTTTTTAGCATTTTATGCCCAAGTTTTCTTTGGTTTAAATTTGAGCTAATTTGAGTCAAACCGCAGGCATATTTTAAATAGTTGAGGTTCAAAGTTTGGCAAAAGTTTTTAAGTAAAGTTGTTCAAATTGTATTTTAGTTTATTTTGGCAGCATTTTGATGGTAATTTTCTTTTTTGGTTTCCCCCAACTATAAATAGATTTGAAGACAGAAAAAAAGAAAGAGAAAGAGGGAAAGATGGAAGTAATAAGAAATACGAAGTAAATAGAATGAAAGCCAGCAAGGAAGATGTAAGAAAGGTGTATGAAAATGAGAGGAATGAATGAATATTTATATGCGTTGCAAAGTTTTGGTCAAGTTTAATTTATACATAGCAAGTGCTTGTGATTTGAAACTTTCAAAATTTTGATGTTAATATTGCATCTTTGTAAGCATAGAGTAAGCATATTGGTCGTTCTGAAGACATCACGAACTTAAGCAAATAAGTTGACAAGTCTCTAATAAATATCAATTTTTCTTAAGCCGTGAACAGTGATGTCACTTCATGATCGCAATTTTTAGGGAGAAACGCTAACTTAAGCAATTTTATGTTTTTTTTTTGTTTCATAGAATGAATAGGAATAGATGAACTAAACTTGATTTTGTTCTTGAGTATATATGGAGTAATTTAAGTAATTCTATCGAACCAAAAATTTCAAATAGGGGGGGCAAGATCCATTCTCTTGGTATATGTTTTTCAAAATGGCCTCCGAGCCATGTAAATTTGCATTTAAAAAAGGGAATTTCTTTTTTTTAAATATAATATTTTTTTGATGAACTAACAAAGGTCTAACAGTTTTTTTTTTTTTTTTGAATCAAGAAGTTACAGATTTTTCTTTATTAAAAATCTTTTAATCGACTTATCGGAAATCCCGTACGTGTTTCACTGCAAAATAGTATTCTTAAGATATGGTTAACATTTTATTAAATCCTTCGAGTTTTGTTGCCGATTTCCAAAATCATGATTTAAGAAAATCTTGCTTAAAGCTGGGGCATGAGTTATAGGCACAAAAAATAAGTCCATTAAAATTTGATTTCCATTATTCTGCAAACCCAGGATCATAATGCTGCCATTCCAAGTGGGAATATTTATGGTCAAAGGCCTTCTTTTAAAATGTATTATTCGAGCATTTGCATCTTCTAAAATGCTTTAAATATAACAGAGATAAAACAGAAACATAGATAAGTGTTTCAGAAAAGTTAGAAACGCATAAGGTACGTACAATGTGAATTTCGGTTATAAGTAAATGGCATAGTGCATCAATATTTTTGCATATAGTCTTTATTTGCATACAAGCGCTTCGTCAATTAACCAATATTTACTGAGGTTTAATCTTTCACAATTTTCTAACGGTTAAGTACAAATAACAGATTTCTTCAGACATATTTATAACTTTAGTGGCATGGTCTATAAACCGTCAGCAACAGCTTCCTCTCATCTTTGGGCCCAAAAAAGTAGGCTATGTAAAGTACAGTTCGCAATGTGTTAGGACAGCTGGCCCCTATAAGTAGGCACTAGGAATTATAGTCTGTTTTGCCTTAGAACCCATAGCCTCAAGTAGGCTACATATGGGCATTTCCAAAAAAAGGTCTACCAAGAGTCAATTTTAAAAGTTTTTCCAACTCAATCGACAAAATATTGATAAAATAGGCTACTTATGTACATTAAAGAATATGTAAAGGAAATTTCTCTACGACCATCACAAATCCCAATATCAGCATTAATGTTAACCTACTTTAAACAAAAATTTTGTTGCTAAAAAAAAAAATTGATTTTCAAATGTCCATAAAGCAGCCTTACACTAAGCTAAGGTGCTCCCAACCTATACAAATTTTTAGCTTAACCAATTTAATACCCTTTTATGTTCAAACACATTTAAAAACTCATTTGGCTTGTCGTTTATAAGAATGTTTAAATCAGGTAACGTTCGTAACAGTAAAAACATAATTTTAATTGCAACCAACTTACTTTGTCTGCCCTTGAAGCTGGCAAAAAATTGGTTCAAAATATTGCGCCGTTCGAGATATTTTGCACGTTGAATTAAGTAACGTACGAACGAAATCCAGGCGGCTCTATCAAAACTATGGACCCACCGTCTGAGGGAACACACACTGTTTTTTTTTTTTTTTAGTATATCTTCAGCGTCGACCAATTGATAATTTTATTTACATAAGATTTAAATAATAAAATTGTTTAAAATGTTGCAATTTTTATTTTAATAGTGCACTCTATATTGATTTTAGTCCTAGTGTTTCTTGCGCAAATTTTCATAGAATTATTCCTAAATTACGTTTTCTTTAAACGATTGGGTGCAAGTTTTTTGACACTAAGACAGCAGTTTCGTTTTTTTTTTTTGTACAATTTTTAGTTTGTAATGCTGACAGTTTGAAATGTGAATAGACTTCGGCGTATATTTTATAAAATGCTGGTTCAATTTTTTTACAATATCTTATAGTCAAGCTGCTCTGAATAACTCTTGCTTTAAAAGAATACATTTTGCTTTGTAAAAGGAAAATAAAAAAAATTACGTTAAAAATTTCAATACTTACTTTGCGATTCAAAATTCTATATTTAGGAAGCTTTGTGATTTAAAATAAGGAAGAGATTATTTATTGTTATCCTTTTATTGATTAAAACGAATCTCTTTTTATTTTCTCTTTTTGCAGCTACAAAATCTACAAGAAAATCCACTTCAACCGCAAGTAACGGATAGTCCGCTTTTTTACTTAAAAAGGACAGACAATAGGGGCTAATATATACACAATTAGCTGATGTGAATGGGTCGAGCCAGAACAAAAAGCAGCCATCCGCACACGGAAACCGCAAACCAATAGTACAAAACTTTGCTTGGACCCGACCCACACACACACACACACACAGAGACTAATATATAATGTCGGACACAACATCATTTGAAATGGGCTCGGCCTCAGATCGGCCACCAAACAGGTTTCAAGTGAACCCGGTCAACGGCAACAGCCGCAAGTCACAGAGTCCGCACGCCGTTTTGGATGGAGGCGACAGTGACATACCACACGAAGCTTACCGCCGCCTGACCAACATTGATGGTGAACTGCTCGACGACGATACATTCGATGCGACACAAATGCTGAACAAACAGCAGCCCCGGCTGCAAAGGTGAGTGCTTGTTGTCCTTGAATGGAAATTTTTTTGGAATTTTTCATTTTCTGGTAATTGTTTTTTTGTGTTGGCTCTTGTCACTTCCTGTGTTTTGTTCTCGCTTAATTATGACCTAAATGTTTGTAATACAATAGAAGCGTCATTTGAAATGGTGAATTTTCGGGAGAATTATTGACTTGATAAAAAAGATAGCATACTTTTTTGGGCGGAAGGAAATTTATTTGCATTTATTTTATGTAGGACGCATTTTATGTGTTAATTTCACAGAAAAATGGGCAAATCAATGAAAGCAAAAAACAGAGTGACCGTATAACAAAAAGTTAATTTTAGGATTACCGCAGAAAATACCAAAATTTTGAATGAAAATGACAATTGGATCATAATAAGGCTAAAAGTGACCTGCCTTGAATGGAAATTATTATTAATAAAATGTAATCTCTGTTATTCTTGTATATTCTTGTCTTGACTAGGCCGGCATTTAATCATTTACGCCTCATTTATTTCAACAATAATTCCTTTGGCCCCATTCCATTAACATCATCACTCAAAATTGATTAAATTCTTGTGCGAAAATTCAAACTGGTATGCTTCTTCTTCTTCGCCCTGGAGCATCTATCAAATTATCCAAAGTTTGCCGACCTGCAAGTTCAACAAACACAGTCATTGGCTTATCCCACCACTGGGACAAAGAATCAAAGGAACCTGCTGCAACAGCCCAACCAAAAACCAATTTTCAAACAATATTAACAATCATAGACTAAAGTAATAACAATCATTTACGCTTGTGTTGGGCCCCCATACCCACAACAAAACCACCAATTTGCATAGACATGGACACTGGCTTGCCACAACGGGGCTTTGCTTTATGGGCTATAAACTATTAAATTTGATTCATATGTCCATTAGAATGCACATAAATTTTTCCACTTCCCTGTGTTAATTTAGCCTATTAAATTTTGGGCTTAAAGCCAAGGTAACGACATGGAAATTTTCTTGAAAAACCGTTTATTATGCGAATATCTTTTAATCGGCTCAGGTTGCCAATCACTCAAGTGAATTCAATGAATAAATTAATAATAAGCTCACTTGAGTGTGTGTGTTTGTATGCCTCAAGCAGCCAAGAAGAATGAAATTAAATAATTAGTTTTAAGCATCCTTAATTTTGTATCCACGGCAAGGTCACAAATTGTATCAATTCCAAACGCATTGACACACACACACACACGCTCGCTTATGTGTGCACTGCACGCCGGCGGCTATCATCGCTTGAAAACGGCCAGACACAAGCAAGTCCTTAAAAGGTTCACACACAATATATCATATAAATAGCTGAAGGCCATTGAGTAAAGTCGATTGTTAAAACTTGGCAAAATGCACAAGCCAGAGCAGGAAAGAGCTCGACTAAGGGGATATCCTTTTCTCAAGTGGCATTTCTCTATGCTTTTGTATTATTTAGAAATGACCATCCTTCCTCCAGTTATTTGATTGTATGCAAAATAATCATATTTTTGAGCAAAATTCGAATCTGTTTTTAAACCTCTGCCATTTTGTGAAATTTTAATTTGTTTTCACAACCAAGGTTTATGGTAATTTTTATACCTGTACCGAAGGTAAGAGCATATTGGGTTTGTGCAAATGTATGTAACAGCCAGAAGGAGGCATCTCCGACCCTATAAAGTATATATATTCTTAATCAGCATCAACAGCCGAGTCGATATAGCCAGTCCGTCGCTGCGTCCGTCTGTCCGTCGTTGTTGTCCGTATGAACGAAGAGATCTCAGAATGGTAAGAGAAGAGGTTTGAGGTGTATGGAACAATATTCATACTGCGGCAGATCAGTTTAGTTTTAATTTTGCCTCGCCCCCGCCCCGCGATTTAAAAAAACCCTAAATTTTAGAGTTAGGTTGATGAACTTTCAGACATATATCTCAGAGCACCAACACGTTTCCGAAGAGACGATATTCGGTTATAAGCAAATCAAAATAGTGGATGCCGTACATGGGCAAGTTTATTATATACAAACAGGTACAGAGTATATTACAGTCGGGCTTGACCGACTTTCTTACTTGTTTCTATTTTAATAATCAAAAAATTCTAAAAAAAAATCCCTTCGATTTGGAGGTCGGACATGGTTCTTTTCTTTATTGAATTTTGAAGTTTGAGTTTTTGTACAAACAAAAATAACACCGTGTGACAGTGAAAAAATACTTTTGAAATGACCTATCGTACGCTGTAGCTGAGGTCGAGTATAGCATTTCCTCATACTTGGTTTGTTCAATACACCCCAAAAATCTGAAGTTATGGCCCAAAACCCGCTTTTTGCCATTTTTCCAACAGTAAGTTGAAATAATTATAATTGATCAAATTTTCTTTTTATTTGTAAGAGAACTTAAGCTTTTAAAATTTGTTACGTATATTTCATTGAACACTGTTGTGAAAATAATCTTTAACATTCGAAAAATATTGTGAAATATTGAGTGTCTTGGGAATTAGTTGAGAAATTTGAATTTCGTCAAATAATCAGTATAGTTGTTCTTTTTGCTACCGAATCGAGGTATACTTCCACGTTTTGGGTAGGCATCAAACTATTGGGGGCCAAAAATTAATCTTCAAAATTTAATTGAAGAAAAAAACATTTTTTTCTACAATTTGTTTTATTTTACATTAACTATATCTAATACCAAAAAAAATCGTGAAAAACTACGATTATTTTTTAAATGACCGCCGATTTTTTCAAAAACATATATATTTTTTTTTTTTGAGTTACATGTCAGAATTACATCAACTCTGATCAAAACCTCATATACCGATTTGATTTAAAATAACATGTCGTCCCGAAATCAGGGCTACCACCGCTACACCTTTTTATACACTTGAAAAGTGTATATTAATTTTGCCCAGAAGTTTGTAACGCATAGAAATATTCATTTCCGACCCCATAAACTATATATATTCTTGATCAGGACGACGAGCTGAGTTCATTTCCGCTTGTCCGTCCGTCCGTCTGTCCGTCTGTCTGTCCGTCTGTCTGTTTCAACGCGAACTAGTCTCTCAGTTTTAAAGCTATCGAGCTGAAATTTTGCACAGAGTCTTCTTTTTACTGCACGCAACTAATATGTCGGAACCGGCCGGATCGGATGACTATATCATATAGCTGCCATAGGAACGATCGGTCGGAAAATAAGTCTTAGTGAGAAAAACTTTTTTGTTTTCCATCGTAGCGTTACCAATCTTAGTATATATTAGTTTTTTATGCTTCCACATAATACCGAACAAATTTATCAAAATCGGATGACTATATCATATAGCTGCCATAGGAACGATTGGTCACAAAACTAGCTCTAGTGAGAAAAACTTTTTTGTTTTTCATCGTAGCGTCACCAATCTTGGTATATATTAGTTTTATATGCTTCCATACAATTCAGGAAAAATTGATCAAAATCGGATGACTATAGCATATAGCTGCCATACGAACGGTCGATCAAAAAACAAGTTCTAGTGAGGAAAACTTTTTTGTTTTCCATCGTATCGTCACCAATCTTGGTAGATATTAATTTTATAGGCTTTTACAAATTCTTGAAAAAATTTATCGAAATCGGATGACTATAGCATATAGCTGCCATAGGACCGATCGATCGGAAAATGTTTTTTACTAAGAAAAGTTTTTTATGGTATCAAATTTTTATTATCAATGATTTAAAATTTGTTAAAATATGATATCATTATCCTATATATATTTTACAGGTTAAATCAGTTGGAGTAAAGTTTTTCAAGTGTATTAGAACTTCGGCACAGTCGAAGTTAGCTTTGCCTTCTCGTTTTTTTTTAATTCCCAATTTTCCACATATTTTTCTGGCGGTCACACTAGGTGTGCCCCTTTATTTTGCCCACCTGTAGGTCTGGATACAGTTATTTAATTGGAACAAGCTTAGAAATTTCGGAATAAATCAGGGCTGCAAACCCCTCCAATTTCGACAGTAGTGGGATTCCTGAAACTGATGTGCTTTTTGTGGCCATGAAACCTGCAAAAAACACGGAAAGTTTTGGTTTAGAAATAAGAGATGACCTTTATCGGCGTATCCGTGATTAAGTCACTGTGACTTGTAGTCACCAAATCACACTGTTGCTTTTTATATGCAGTCACTGTGATTTGATGATTGCCAGTGACAGTGACTTTATCACAGATACGCCGGTATGTCTCATCCCTAACTTGTAGTGTGGCCGAACACGTTTATACATTTCCAGTCGAATTCCAGTCAGAGCTATTTTTTCCAAGAATGGGACCGCCACAGCACGGCTTTGACTGGCATATTGTGAGTGTAAAATGCTAAAAGTATTTAAATTGTGACTTGGGTAAAAAAATGAAGAAATTTTCATGACGTACAATTTTTTCTTTTATTCATCGTGCCGTTGCATCTCCGTACGAACAAAATAATACCCAGAAATACGGTTTCGGATGCAAATTGAATTCCCTTGCTTGAGGTTGTGTTATTTTGTCCAGTCTTTTGTTGCGGGCGGGAAGAGTGTCGCCGTCCATACATGGGCATATGAATGGATACATTTTTGTTCATAATTATGAAATATTTTTTTTATCATCAAAGTGCAAAAATAAATTCTGTGCTTGCAATTTTTTTTAGAACCGAACCCCATCATTTAGAAATCTGGGTTAGGTTCGGGTTCGGTTTCTCGTGATTATTTTCAATGGGGTTCGGTTCCCGGTTCGGTTCAGGCATCATCAGAACTTGAACCGAACCGGTTCTAAAGGGTTCGGTTCCGGACCGGTTTGCAGCCCTGGAATAAATAACAATTGTCTTTCTGATTCACATTAAAATTGATTTAAGGTATGGAAAAAATTCGATCAGGCTTTAGGCTCAAAATGCATAAGTATTTACGAGATGCAATCGTTATTGATCGATAGTCTTCATTATAAAAGGAACTGAAAATTAATATATTTTGGTAACATTATTCTGTGTAATGCAATGCAAATGTATTAAATTCGTATACGTATAAGCCCCACTTAACTGCAGAGTAATGGGTATTATCAGCATGAAACCAACGAGTCATAGACACCAAAGACATAGTTATCCACCGCATAACAATAACAACTTGCCACAGCGTGACCGTGTAGCTGAACTCCTGTCTTTCTGTCTGTCTGCTTTGAGTTTGAGTGAGCGGGTGTGTCCTGGGGCCGTCTACAAGCCAACAGGCGTCAGGACCTCGTCGTATCTGTGCACAATGAGTGGCAATCAGAAATTGCAAGTTTGAATTTGACATTGAATTTGTGGGTAATGAAATCTTGATTTTCATTAGCAAGCAATTTGCAACATTTCACTTAATTACTGCCGCAGAGTTTTTAGTTAATTTCTTAACCCTTAACCCTTTTTTCTTTGGCAGACAATCCATCAAGAGCAGTTTTCGTGACAAGGATAAACCCTCACGCTTCAAGGATCTGCAGACAACGACACGCTTTCAAGTGGACCCGCTTAATAACGATTCGGACGACTCGAATGATTCGCAGGAGGAGCGTGAACTTCTGGACAATGAATACGATACGAAATATGGTAAAAGTTTTCGGTCAGTTTATTGCGTGCTTTTTATACCATTCTGTCCATGTACGTTTCTAATGTAAAATTTCATTACCCATCCGCAGGCATTTTACGCGCGAGGCACTGCCACGTCTGGACAACTACCGCAACATGATGTCCATTCAGGCCGCCTACCGTCCAACGCTCGATGAGCTGCACAATGCCACGCTGAGTGCGGGCAAGGTGAGTGCCCCAAATTCGATTTAAATGAACATTAACGACAAAACAGCCCCGGGGATATGGGCGGGGGGGGTGGCCCTCAAGGGTCACAAATAACCATTTTGCAAGCGCCATAAAATAACAATTCGCCGTGTTGGCCGCACTCAAATTTAAATTTATATTTATGTCAATCGATCGCAAAACAACACAAGCCACCAATTTGGCAGCAAGTGGCAAGTGATGTCAACTAACTCCTTGGATGTGTCAACCTAGCTCAGTCAGAAAATAAATTTTGAGTGCCATCAGTCAGTTGTCTATGCGTATGCTAGGTCGTTGGCTCTGCGCAGCAGTTCACTGATTAGGTGGGTTGGTCAAGCTCTGTGTTTGACTTTTAACCACAATGCGCCCATTTAATTAGGCGACGCGGGGGTCGAAAACGTGGACTCTGCCTGCAGGGCGCAAAGACTCTCTCGAGGCCGCTGACTTTTCACTTGACTTTACAGTTGCACTCGTTTATCAATTTTGTTGTTTTTGTTTTTCGCCCGCCTTGAAAACTTGCAATTGGCACTAATTAATTTCCACACACTTTAAGGTTCCCCTCCGTAAATGGGCTGACAATTTAGACAATTTTGTAAATTGTTTTTTGTTTTCTTTCTGGTGCTGTAATTGCATCTGTTGTGGCGCATTTGACACATTCAATAGATATCTTTAATTATAAAAAAAAAATCATTCCACCCTTCTCTAAACAAACTTTGCAATCTTTTGACTTTTTTGTAAGCAATCAAGGTACACTGCAGGAATTCAGAAATCTTTTTAAAGAATACCAATAAATTGGTCAACTTTACTTAGCAAGAAAACTTAGGAATGCAAGGTTTGAAATGGAAAAAAAATATTCCTACTATTAGGAACACTAAAATTAGAAAATTTTTTTTTTTAATATTAAAAAAACTAAATTGGGAAAAAAAAAAAAAAAAAACAAAATTTTAAACTACTGTAGAGCCATTGTCCTAATTTTTAAAAGGAACTGAACATCAATCCAATTTGAATTTCGGTTCCGACTTAAAAGGTTCTCTTTTAATTATACACTTATAAAGGAGGGCCAACCTGTTTTTTTATTAAATAATTTTTTTCTGGTAAAGGATATTCGTATACATATTCTAAAAAAACCTCACGATGGAACAATCAATTAATGCGCGAGGAAAAATATTTTTTTTATATTAAATTTTTTTTAATTTTTTAGGAATCTAATTTTAATTATCTAAAATAAAGGAAGTAATTTTAAAGCAACATTTTAACATTGTTTTTAATCAATTATATTTACTTCCAAAAATTTACCTATTTTGGAAAAATATTTTTCCTCGCACATGAATGTGAGATGTTTTCTAAAATATGTATACGGATATCCTTGACCAGAAAAAAAAATATTTTATGAAAATATCGACTGGCCCTCTTTAACAAAAAAAAAGACAAAAACAATTAAAGATCGCTAAGCGCTCTACCTTTTTTGTCTATTTTTCTATTATTCTATCTACTTTTTTTAGCATTTTTTTTTCTCGTGCTATATCTTAGTTTGATAACACTTTTTCCCAAAGAATCTAACGATTTATTTAAACTGAAGATATGTATACTGCTAAAACTGACAAAATATCATAATGTTTTATCTCAAAATTTCAAAAATCACGACTTGATAGTTTTTTTTTCAAAAACAGATTCATTTTAAGCTCACGAAAATCTTCTGGTGTCGTCATCACTCCTTCTAAAATTGGAAAAAGTGAAAATTTGCAGCCTTTTGTTGTTATAGTAGAATAAATAAACGAAATCGTCTTGGGGTCGATTTCTTATATTCTTATTTCTACTCCCGACATATACCCAGGTGTTCTACAAATCGCATCCGACCCAAAAATTACGCAATTCCCCTACGAGTTAGGTCGTTTTTGGGTATATGTGGAATAGCGCTATTCAGAACATGATAATTTCGCCCTTAAGGCCTATTCTCAGATGACATAAAAATAATTTTCGTCACTATGCTTTATATGAATAGAAACACTTTTGTTGAGCTTTGAAATCCGAATGATTTTGAACAGATGTTTTATTTATATGAAGCATAGTGCCGAAAATAAAATTTATGTCATCTGAGATCAGGCCTTAAAAGTAGTATTTAAAATAGCAGGTATTGACATTTCATTTAATAAAATTAAAATGTTGTGTAATGAACTCCATATTTTGATTTTCTCACGTTTGCCTTTTCGCCGAATTGTGGTTAGTTTTATCATCGCCACTTAGGCAAAACGATGAATGCATTTTTACTGCTTTTTTTTTGTCGAATACTTGAAAGTTGCTAAATTTTAAATTTAATTAAACAAAAATTATTTTCCTGTTTTTTCTTTTAAAAAATTGTACAATATTTTCTAAACCGTTATGAAAGATTTTATAATCAATTTCTGATCTATTGTGTATACAAAGAAGTCTTAATCTGATTTGGTCAAAGTACTGTCCATGCCTTATTTTTCAGGCAGCATTATAAAAATGTTTCGTACTTTAAGGAGATCTAAGAATTGTCCCAATTTTTTGTTTCTTCTTAAGCTGAAGGGGCTGTTCAGTTAGGTATTGAGTTTTGAATAAGCCGGGTTGGATAGGACCCCCATTGAAGAGCAAGTAAAGGGTCCTTCGCTACTTTTGCAACATTGGCCGTGCGTTCTCGTGCTGAAAGATTACTTTGTCATGTCTTTTGGCTTATTAGGGGCGGATAATCTTCAGTGCTCGGCTCAATTGTCTCATTGTTGGGCTACTTATAAGTGGATCTTGGTTCCACAAAGCCTCAAACCTTTTCTCTTAAAACTTTACTGATCTCCTAGCGCTCTATTTATTAATATTTCTTACGATTCGGAAATTTAATTCCATTTGGTTTTTATTTTTTATTGTTTTTTCCTAGCGTAGTTACAATTCTGTGTTCCAACACTTTCAGCTGGTATTGGGAAACCATTACTGAAAATATATAACTTACAAATATTATAATAATAATTAAATTCTTAGGCGTGTTGATACTTTAACGTTTAGACGTACGCGCATTCGTTTGTACACTTTGGCGAATAAAATAAAAGTGAACAAAGTAATTTTTTAAACCTCAAGGGATGGCATTATTCACGAGTGCTGTTCTTTTCACTAGTGCTTCGGTGTCGCCTCTTATAAAAAATACAAACAACACAACATTTTAAATAATATGTACCACTCGTTCTTTGCTCACACTCGAGCTCGTTTCCGAGCGTTTTGCGAAACTCTCGCTAAAGGTTTGAGTGCTGGTCCACTGGGTGGTATCAAAGTCGTCACTTTTAAAAAGCCGGCATCAATATTAACATGATTTTTTTTATAAAAAAAATCGATGTCCATCAGTTGCACTTTTCTTCAGAAGAAACAAAAAGGCAGCGCCTACCGCAAATTGTGTTTTGATGGCAAAAAGGTTAGGTTAGGTTATTAAAAATGAATAAAGAAGGATATTGTTTACGCATTGGTAAATTATCATATACCCATTTTTGGAGAGAGCAGCTTTAAAATAAACAGAGTGACCAGATGGTACAACGCAATCCGGCTTAGAAATGGTTTAAGATGTGGCCCCGGGAAGTACTTTAAATCCACTTTAAACTACATCTCAGATTTCATATTCATTTCTTAAAAACTTTAAGCCACTTTAAATCTAGTTCTACATACTATGAAAATTTCTCATTCAGACATTCAAACAAACATACATTTATTCATAGATAGTAATTATGTTTAGATGAATATAAATAATTTACAATTCTTAATAACTTGCTTATTATTGTGCAAAAACTTAGCTGCTTCAAAATTTGGCAGGCCACAAAAGTTGAAAAGTTTCTTATGGCTTAACTGGTGTTTGGCGGTCTACGTGGCGTATGATTAATTTGCCCAGAGAATCATGTTTGGACAAGGCAAGAAAATGAGGATGATTTGAAGTCATCCACATTCATGAGTGACGTACATAATTCAAATCATGCCAAGGTCATTAAATATTTTCAAGTTGCCCTGAGCCCATTTGAGGAAATCATTTATCAACACTAGACAGCTTTATTGAAATTTTTTTGAAAAAAAAAAAAACAGCGGCACCTGGTAACGCTTTCTCACTCTTTCCTTAGAACACGCACAGCTTGACGCGCAATCAGGACCCTGAGACGGGCATCATGAACGGCATGTTGAAATTTGGTTGGATCAAAGGCGTCCTCATACGCTGCCTGCTTAATATATGGGGTGTCATGCTCTTCCTGCGCCTCAGCTGGGTGGTGGGCCAGGCGGGCATCATTGAGGGCTTCATATTAATATTGACAACGACCGCTGTCACTACCATAACGGCATTGTCGATGTCTGCGATAAGCACTAATGGCGTCATCAAAGGAGGTAGGTCCTAGGGTCTTTCGCCAACTGGCTCCCAAATGGCTTTTAATGCGTTTTTCACCTAGGCGGCACCTATTACATGATATCCCGCTCCCTGGGTCCAGAGTTTGGTGGCTCAATTGGCCTAATATTCTCGCTGGCAAATGCCGTTGCCTGCGCCATGTATGTGGTTGGCTTCTGTGAGTCCATCACGGACATGATGGGTGTCCTAAAATGGAAAATCATTGACGCTGGCATTCAGGATGTACGTATTATAGGCTGCGTCACCATTTTGCTATTGCTGATTATTGTCGTGGTGGGCATGGAGTGGGAGGCCAAGGTGTGTATGATTAATAATTTTTCAACCCAAGACAAGAATTTATTAAATAAAATTTGCCTTTTGTTGAATAGGCGCAAATTGGTTTGCTTGTTATATTGCTGATAGCCATAGCGGACTTTGTTATTGGCAGTATGATTGGACCCAAGAGTACGGAGGAGTTGTCGCGGGGTTTTCTCGGCTTCAATGGTAAGTGCCGCTGCCGCTGTTTAATGAATTGAGTCGTCAGCATTTTAATCAAATTTTCACTTAGCCACGGTATTTCGTTCAAATCTCTTTGCGGACTATCGCGAGCACAAGGGTGACAAGAATGATTTCTTTTCCGTTTTTGCCATCTTCTTTCCCGCGGCCACGGGTATACTGGCGGGTGCCAACATCTCTGGTGACCTGAAGGTAAGCGCAACAGAATGTTGAAAATTAAAATGCTATAACCTCTCTTGACCCACAGGACCCACAAAAATCAATACCCAAGGGCACCATCTTGGCGATTATTATTACCACGGGCACCTATTTGATTATGGTTTTGCTGTGCGGAGCCACGGTGGTACGCGATGCCACCGGCAATGTCACTCAGGCGTTGAATGGCTCCTATGAGTTTCTTAACTGTACCGGCGACAGTAAGCCATTCTTTGCTCTTTCTCATAGTCAAACTAATTCAATTGGAAAAATCAATTTTCTTTATAGTTCACTGCAAGTATGGTCTGCAGCATTCGTTCCAGGTAATTGAGTTGGTATCTGGATTTGGTCCACTTATCTATGCCGGTTGCTTTGCTGCCACCTTATCCTCGGCACTTGCCAGCTTGGTGTCTGCCCCCAAGGTGTTTCAGGTGAGGCAATCGTACAAAGTTCTATATTTCAGGTGAAGTTCAGTTCAATGTTCAATTTCAGGCTCTGTGTAAGGATGAGCTGTATCCAAAAATTGTGTGGTTTGCCAGGGGTTTTGGTAAAAACAATGAACCGGTGCGAGGATATGTTCTAACCTTTTTTATTGCCGTAGCGTAAGTAGATCTAAGTGAGTTAGTTAGTCTGTAGTAATTTTAGTTAATTTCAACTTTAAAATATGTACAGATTTATATTGATTGGAGAACTTAATGTGATTGCTCCACTTATCTCGAACTTCTTTCTGGCCGCTTATATGTTAATCAACTTTAGCACATTCCATGCCAGTCTGGCCAAGCCTGTGGGCTGGCGTCCAACCTTTAAGGTATGTATATTAAAATTCTTAGTGCTAGCAAATATACTGAATATACTAGATGGCGCATCTTCTTAAATTAAAGAATTGTGAGTTTATTGTGAAGGCCTGAAATGCTTTAGATTTGCAAAATTTCCCTCCTTTCCTTGACCTTTTGATTTGAAATATTTTTACTTATGCCCAATATCTATATATTCTGTAATGTCCAATAAGATCGGTTAAAAAACATGGAAGTTATGGACGACACGATTCTGCTTGCTTTTTAGCATGGTTGAGTTTGTGTGTGTAAGTCACTATATAAGAACTAGCATATGATCCGGCGCGCTTCGCTTCGCTGGAAAATAATTTGTTATTTATTATTTAAATTTTCGGTTCAAATATAACGGTTTACTCTTGAACCGCTTCCCGACGTGGAAAAATAAGCTTTGACATTGAACATTCCGTTTTTTAAACTTGGCTGGATTTTACAAAATTTGTATCTATTCGGCGCATTGAATTTCGTTCAGTTAGGTTCACTATTTTTCCCATCTATTCGGTTCATAGAATTTCATTCAAAGTGTTCGCAAATAACGATGGGCCCTGAACCCACCCCCGCTATCCATTATCCGACCATGAGGTTGCATTTGCTCTAAGTCAAAATATAACGTTTAGCAACCATATTCGGACCTTTACAGTGAATTTCCCGAAATAAAAAAAAAGTGCTTTCATTTATTCGGCCTAATAGAGCTAGCCAAACGAATTTCATTCCAAACGGAAATGTCATTGAACCCAACCACTCCTACCATTTTCCGAACCTGGGTGCGGAAATTCCATCACCGAGAAATCACATGTCCAATTATTTTCTATAATGTGTTCACAAAGCGAGTTTGAAGTCATTCGGATAAAAAGTAGTTTATTTAATATAGACTACTTCAGGCATTTCCCGACCTTTCGGGTGGATTTTCCAACATCAGAAAATTACATGTCTAATTATTTTGCATACTATCCTTACAAACCAAGTTTAAAGTCAATCGGATGAAAAATAGATTATTCAATAAAAAATTTTCCAGGAATTTTCCTTCTGGACGGATTTTTTACCATCGAAACATCACATGCCTAATTAATTTGCATACTATCCTTACAAACCGAGTTTGAAGTTAATCGGATGGAAAATAGATTTTTCAATAAAGAATTTTCCAGGAATTTTCCTTCTGGACGGATTTTCCACCATCAAAAAAAAAACATTCCTAATTATTTTGCACCCTACAAACCGAGTTTGAAGTAAATCAGATGAAAAATAGTTTTTTCCATACAGAATTTTCCGGGAATTTTCCTCGCGTTTTCCACCATAAAAAAACATTAATTATTTGCCCTAAAACCGATGAAGTAAATCAGAGAAAAAGTTTTTCTGTTACGGTTCCATAATTCCGAGTCGAGAAAAGTTTTTCCATACAGAATTTTCCGGGAATTTCCCGACTATTCGGGCAGATTTTCCAACATCGGAAAAACTCATGTCTAATTAATTTGCATACTATTCTTACAAACCGAGTTTGAAGTCAATCGGAGGAAAAATAATTTTTTTCTTAAAGAATTTTCCAGCCATTTTCCTATTGGGCAGATTTTCCGGAAATCGGGGAAACAAACCGAATTTGAATTTGCCCATATAAGCTTTTCCGGCAATTTTCCAAAACCCCGCCTTAGTTCCTACTTTTAACTCATATGGAAACGTCTGTGAAAATTTCAGCTTGCTATCTCTTTCCGTTTAGGCTCTGCGCAGATTGCCAATCAGTCATTCAGTGAGGAGGTCGGTATATATTTATAGAGATGAATAAAAACATACAAAATCAAGGGTACACTCGACTGCAGGTCTCTTACTTTTTATCAGGGATGCAAACTGCTTGGAAATAAGAAGTGGTTCGGTTCTGTGGTTCACAGAGATTTTAAACCATTGATTCGGTTCATAATATGGTTCTTGTAGCAATCCGAACCGCGGTTTTGGTTCGGTTCAGTGGATCACGGTTCGAAAACTGGATCAAAGAGATCCTGTTTTCAAATTTCAACTAACAACATTCTGCATTAATTTTTAAACTTGAAGGTACAGCAAAGGCTTAAATATGATTAATGAGAGACTACCTAAGAAAAATTTTTAAATTCACAAGTGCAATATCGTCTTTACACCATTAAACTCATCGATAAACTGAACCGAACCGAACCGTTTTTAAATGGGGGTTTTCGGTTCGTTTCAGCATTTTTGAAAGAACACCAGTTCGGTTCTTGGATCGGTTTACGAGCACAAAAAAGCGGTTCGGTTTGGTTCGGTTCAGAACCGGTTTTCAACCCTGCTTTTTATACTCGGTACATATCAGGTTTCAAAATGTTCAATAATTCCCACAATTTCTCAGATATCGAGGTGGAATAGATAGAACAAATTTTGGCATTGAGGCATCAGATACATTGTGTTTTCTTCAATGCGTCATCTAGTTAGTTAAGTGTTTTTGCTTAAAGAAAATTTGCTACCAACTCAACTCACCTCTCCGTCTCCTTAGTATTACAACATGTGGTTAAGCCTGGTGGGCGCTGCGCTCTGTGTGGCTGTCATGTTTCTAATTTCGTGGGCCACCGCTCTCATCACCTTTTCCGTGGTGCTGGCATTGTACTTAATTGTGGCCTACCGCAAACCGGATGTCAATTGGGGCTCTACCACTCAGGCGCAAACATATAAGAATGCCCTGATGTCGGTGCAGCAGCTTAACAATGTGGAGGAGCATGTGAAGAATTATCGGCCACAGATATTGGTATTGTCGGGCTTACCCAATACTCGGCCCGTTCTAGTCGATCTGGCCTATATGCTGACCAAGAATCTGTCGCTGCTCGTTTGTGGTCATGTGCTGCGCGGCTCTAGTTCGCAAAAGTATCGCAATTATTTGCAGGAACGGGCCACCAATTGGTTCCGCAAACATTGTGTCAAGGGCTTCTATGCCATGGTGGATGGTGAAGATTTTGAGGCTGGAACGCGTGCCCTGATGCAGGCCACTGGCATTGGCAAATTGAAACCAAACATCATTCTGTTGGGCTACAAGACTGATTGGCAGACGTGCGAGCACAAAGAGCTGGTGCAGTATTTCAATGTGATGCACAAGGCCCTGGATATGTATATGTCAGTGGCCATATTGCGTGTACCCCTGGGTCTGGACTGTTCGCAATTGCTTGGCTCTGAGGATGGCAGCTGGAAGACGGCCAACAGTAATTTGGAAGTGCCACGAACTCTGCAGCCGAATGAGAGTTCCGGGGATTTGCAGGTCACCGAGCATAATGCTCGAAATGTCTTAAGCGGCAGCATAGACTCGCTCAGTCGCAATGTTTCGCAAGGTAAGCTTCAGCTTTGAGCTGGCCCCTTGGACTGATCTTTAAATAATATTCTCTTTGATTATATTTTGCATGGTCCACCAACCAATATGAAATTTCTGCACCTGTCTAACCACCCACACACTTATTCAATCTATCTGCACCAACACTTGTCTTTGCACACTAGAGGAACGCATTCACAACAGTGTGGCCCACACCGAAAACGGCCTGAAGTTGGTCAAATGTAAGTAGCATGCCCACCACTTGGTTTGATTAATGTGCGAACCTTTGTTTGTTTTTTGAATATTGGGTTTTTTGTTGGCGGGATCTCACAGTGCGTTTCAAACAGAGTTTGCGCCGTATGCGCTC
Source organism: Lordiphosa mommai (assembly GCA_018904225.1). NCBI lineage: Eukaryota > Metazoa > Arthropoda > Insecta > Diptera > Drosophilidae > Lordiphosa > Lordiphosa mommai. The sequence goes on along the minus strand of JAEIFT010000319.1, from coordinate 201,646 downwards.
CTGGCCAGGTGCAGGTGAATTTGTGTTTTCAGCTAACATTAACGTGTTCTAAATTACTTGAATGGAATGTGATGATGATGTTGTAGGCAAAGTAGGTAAACACAATTCACAACTTGACTCTTGCTTTTGCATGCGCATGGCCCAACCTTATACCAGAGAACGGAAGTGCTTCGACTAATTACTATCTTTTGATTAGAAAGGCAAACCAATTTCGAATGAGCCTAACGCTTTTTTACACCCTTACATAATTTTCGAAAACGTTGCAATTGAACAATATTTTTTGTTGGTCTTAAATGATTATACAAAGGCTGTTAAAAAAATCTCGGCCTGCCAAGTGAGGTCTCTCAAATACGGTGCTATTGTGTGGTGGCCTTGATTCCGAGACTCCAGGTTATCTGATCTTGAAACGGAAAATAGGATTTTAATCAGAATTGATGCAATTGTTACTCATACCTCAACCATAGAAACATACGCGGGTCGTTTTAGAAACAAGCATAAATATTTAGCTGCAGCCTAAAAGCAGGCAACATATTTTTTTCTCATAAAGCACTTAGATTTGAAAAAAGTATGAAGATGAGATAAGAATAGGTTGCAAATATAACGACTTGTATTCATTCAACTCTCACAGTTATAGACATAGTGTCCATATATTTTCCAAGTTCAGGCGATCCATCGAGAATGTATTGAAAAAAAGATATCAAACTGGCTCAGTAGTACCAACAACAACCAAAACTAACAATAATTTGCTCATAAACTAATGCTGGTTAAGCACAGTGGTCCGGCGGCCGGTCAAAGTCCAATTTCTGAATAGTTCTGGAATTACAAATTTCTTTTGCACATCGATTCTTGATTATTTGAACTACATTTTTTGAAAGTATTAGCTAGTTTGAAACACGTTTACATACAAAGTTTTAACCTTAAAAAAAACTATGAAAAAAATTTATTTTTTTGACCATGACAAACTTTTCCCGTTTAAATTTTGTATGTAACAGTTCTGTATGACTGTAAGTTAAAGTTATTTATTTAATAAAAAAAGTAAAAAAAAATGTTGGATTTCGAGGGCTAATCAACAAGTTATTGGCCTGCCAATTAAGGTCTCATAAAAAAAGATCAAGAGGTGGTGGCCACGATTCTCGGGACTCCAAGTTATCGGATAAGAGTCTAGAGTGCATCTATTTGTTTTATTTTGAACTAGCATCTTTTCTCGTGGTTGTAATGATTCCATTCAATTATGCTAAAAAGTTTTTTTTTTTCTTTGAGTGTGATAATTTTCTAAAAAAATTTGTGAGCTACATCAATAGACCATGGATTTTTCCTAGACATACTGACTCTTTTTGTTTTAGTGCTTCAGTTCGCTTGGCTTTATTTTCTTTGATTTTTTTTAAGGGATTAATATTCTTCAAAGAATTTCAGAATTTTTTTCTTTACTTGTTGATAGTTTCTAGTGAGAATGTCTGCCTTTCAAGATTTCACAAATTCCAAGATCTGCCGAAAAATTGTTGGATTTTTTTTTTAACCCTAAAATTTAAAAAAAAAATTTTAAGGTTTCTTTAATTGATGGAATTTTCGTTTGATTTGATATTGAGTTTGCCTGTCCCACTAACCAAACGATTGTCTTCCTAAAAATTGGTGCGAATTAAAATTTTTAAAATTTTTAAAATTCGGTAGCGACTCTTAATTTTTTTTTTAAATTTAAAAAAAAATACACATAATAACTATCTTACGTAGGACACTAAAATAGTAAGTACTCCCGTTGACATTTTGAAAAAAAAAAACATTTCTTGACCCAGCCCAATAGATATTTTAGCGGCGGCCTAAAAGTAGGAAAATTTTTATCTTATAAAGCACCTACACTAGGAAAAACGAGACGGCAAAAACAGATTTGTCAGAAGTTCGGCAAGACAGAATTTTCTTGGATTCAAGAAGAAAATACTGAAATCAAGCATGAATTTTCAAGCCCGATTTTTGGCTCCCCTCCCTGCCACAACACACAAAGTTTTCTCGATTTCAAGCAGATTTCTTCTTGAAAATTCAAGACGAAAAAACTAAATTGAAGCCGATTTCAGTCTTGCCGAATCGTGCTAGATTTCTCGGGGTGTAGATTTTAAAAATATGAAGATGAGAAAACGGCCCTTAGAGTAGGTTGGAAGACATTATCTTGTATTCATTTAACTCTCACAATTTTAGACATCGTGTCGATATATAAAATATAATGAAAATAAGTTATCAAAATGCGAGTAGTACCAACAACAACCAAAATTATTATCAAGATTATTTTGGATTTTTTACACGCCCCCTGCCTTCCCTGCAAATAAAAAAAAAACGTCATAACTTCCACAATTTTTAAGATAGAGTGTCCGGACCTTCTAGTCAAATATTTTAATCATCATTACTTATCGATCCGGCATACACAAATATTTTGTCGCTTTGGACATTTTATCTGACATTAATCAAAAGTCGTATTACTGATTTTTCAGCCCAGTAAAGTGCCAAATGAACTCTTAGGGCCGTTTTCTCATCTTCATGTTTTTCAAAACTAGGTGCATTTTGAGAAACCCTGTGTTGCCTACTTTTAGACCGCTTTTAAAATCACATCAGGGTCGTAGTAGTCACAAACACACACAATTAAAAGCAGTCTAAAAGTAGGCAACATATTTTTCCCCCCAGAAAGCATCTGGATTTGAAAAACAGGAACATGAGAAAACGGCCCTTAATATGACTTCAGATGTATCGCTTGTAGATAGAAAGAAAACGTACCTAGGCTTACTCCCTAATTTGGGAGAGCTTTAGGAATATTTGAAGTCATACTCTTTATCATATAGCCACAAAGGTGAACTGTTATTAATTTGAAAGTCACACGTATCCTACATCGACTTTACTAAAATTTTAAATATTTCAAAAATTCCTTCCAATTAATAATTATATTTAAATCATTTTTGACCCATTCCAGCAGTTATTTTTTCGAGTAATCAGATTCAAATAACTTTATAAAAAGCACAAAAATATTTTGATCCAAATTTTCGGAAGAGTTTATACTTATTTTGCGTAACTGAAACGAATCAGACTCCAACAAATAATTTTTTGCTTACATTAAAAAAAACAAAACAAAACACTCGATAAGACCAGATCAAAAACGATTAGCGAAAAAATATTGTATTACAGCAAATTGACAAGTGAAGACAAAGTTGCCTCTAGGCTACACTGGTCCTGCAAAGGGTTAAGTGCTACCTATTTCAGCACCCCCTTCTCGGTGCCAAAAATTATTCTTAAAGTTTACAACCGCATTGCTTATTAGGCCATAAACTTTTCAACAAATTAACGACATTACAAACCCCTAAACTAACCTTAAGTTATGCTTCATAATGACGTTGGACGGATTTATTGCGGGGCCCTCTCCCTTCTTTTCATACTTCCTTCCTTAGTTGGCCCATTATTCCAAGCAGCTGTGACCCAAACCAAACCTTTTGCCAAGATGTGGTTACGAAATTAATACAAAGCTTGTAAATTTGAATTTAAAATTATGCAATCCTGCATGGGATTCATGTTGAAATGTAAACATGACCACAGCACGTGGCTCTTGGTGAAATTTTGGTTTTGCATATATTTGTCAATTTGGCTCAAAAATCAGTAAAAACCTCAATATGAATTGTGGCCTGTTCTGTGTGTATTTATTGAATGAAGCCTGTGCATGTCCTGAATAATGACAACAATGTTGTAACCAATTTTTAAATATACTTGATAGTTAATTGCATTTTTTTCAATACAGCCTCCAGCACCAGCGACTTGTCATTTATAGCCGGCAACCAGGTTAAAGATGTGTCCGGACTGCCCGATCCCCTTGAGGTCAATAAGGCAGCTCATGTGCTGGTAAGTGATAGAATCCTTGATAACTGAGCCCATTTAACCACAACCAACTGTAGCCCAATACGCAGCGTAAATCGAAGCAAAAACACGACGACCCCGCCTCACTATACAAGGGTCCTGGCGGTGTGGATCTACCCAAGGAGGTGCTGTCGGAACTAACGCAATTCACGCGTAAACGCAGCCATGCCGTAATCGATGTCTGGTGGCTGTACGATGATGGTGGCCTCACCCTGCTGCTGCCCTACATCATAAGTACGCGTCGCACCTGGCAATCATGTAAATTGAGGTAAGCGCCGTGTGAATCCTCGCACAATTGCATGGGTGGCAACAAAAAAAAAAAGGAAAAGAAGTATGCAAAAGTATGGTGGGCAATTTATGCTTATCGCTTTACATTTTGCCGAACACTGGGCACTGAGGACTCATAAATATACAAATTTGTTGGTCCAAAGCTGACTCAAATGGAACTAATGAAGTGGCAATATTGATTGCCATAAGCAGAGATAGCGATGCCATTCGGCTTCTTCTTGTGGTTTAAGAGAATTTAATGCGAGGTTTTAGTATTACGGGCAATTTTAATTAGTAGATTTGCTTTAGGCTAACAATTGGGATTCAATGCTAAATAATGATTGCATTTTGGCGTAAGCAATCATAACTGCATGTACCTCAGTATGTGAATATATGCAACTGCGCAGGCGTGTACAGTTTGTCAAAAAAGGTTGTTTTTCTTCAAAAGGTAAAAATGGGAGTGGGCTTGCTTTAGTCCCAAATGATGAAAAACCGTCAAATTTATAATAAATTCATAACTGAATTGCTTACATTTGAGAGTGATTTTTGAATTTTATTTTTTTTGTTTTAAACAGTTATATCAATCTAAACAATTTTAATACTTTTATTAATCCTGGATTACATATATCCCGCAGAAATCTCATAAAGATTGAAATAATCCCAATATTGGAACTTAATTTAATCCAAAAGCAGGATCGCTTTAAGCATGTTTGAGATTTGTAAAATCATCTGGGAACTAAATACAATCCAAGGATTGGTGGGTGTGTTGGATTTGTATAAGCAAAGGCATAAGTCAAAATTGTGGGATGATTCTTAATTTCGTTGGAAAAGTCTTCTCTCCATAGTGCTGGATATACTTGTTTGCTACACATTTCAGAGCCTCCAGTGTTGGCATCAACAGACTTTTTTTTTTAATTGCCTTTTTATAGCACACATCTATAGCATAAAGCATTAACAATGCTATTATTTCAAAAAAATACACTTTGATTTATAAGACGCAATACTAGCCAATTTAAAGATCCTACACATTTTGTTAAGCCTTTACTCGTGCATTTGTTCAGTTTCAAATTAGAGTACGCTTCATTTATTTGGAATCCTACAAGTGCAGTCCATATAAATAGCGTTGAAAGATTACAGAAAATGCTTTCTCAAATACGCGCTTCTCCCACTCAACTTTTCGGAATCTTGCCGCCGTATTCTAGTAGATGTGCCCTGCTGCATCTGTCAACTCTGTGAAGATCGAAGAACAATTTCATTATTGATATTTTTAAATGATCTTCTTTCTGGAAATTGATAGTGCCATCTTGTTAAACAAGATCAATTTTAATGTACCAAGTCAGAAATCTAAGATCATTTTCAACCTTTTTCACATCATATTCTACTCTGAAGCAATTATTCTTTAAATGAGCCTATTTGTAGAGCTCTTAGAAATTATAACTAATTGTCCATTTTCATGCGCTTCGACTTTGACTCTTATAAGTCTGGAATCAGCATCTTGCTAGCAGAGTATTTTTCCTCTTCTAGGATTTAAATTGTAATTATATTTTAAGTTTAAAAATTAGTGTAGCCAGTTAACAAGTTGTTCAATTGGCAAATAAATTAATAAATATTTACCAAAATGTAATTCAATATAATTGAATTATCTTTATATTGATAATGATAGCTAGTGTCAATATTTCGGAATCGTCACTTACCATCTAAACTAGTAATAATTAAAAAGAAATCTGATTCCTGTTTAATTTTTTAATTTTACTTCATATTCTTAGCTTCCTTATATAAGTACTGCTGTACTAAATGCTAGTTCATAAAGTCCCCGGACTCACTCCCAACATCATTTTTAGTTAACATTATTTTTAAAGGTTTAATTTGAATTGCAATGTTTGATATCATTTGTAAAATTATTTAGTTTTTGTATTTTTTGCTATACTCTTAAATCTAAGACTAACTGTGTAGACATATATCTGTCATTAGGTGCAAATGCAAAATCCTATATCGTAATCAGCCTTCGAAATTTTAAATTCTGGTTACTACTCTTTCTCGACTAACTGTGCAGAATATAGTCATTATGCAATGCAAAATCCTAATGCCAAGGGTGATTTAGTAAAAGCTGATTTTGATTCTGAAATACCAAAACTTTCAACTCTGACATTTCCATGGAACGACCATCCGTGCGCTGTTGAAGTTGAAAATGAAAATTTTGCTGTGTTGTCTAAACGTAAACATTTGCTTACTCTCTGCTATCCCCACAGGGTCTATGCGTTGGCCAACAAAACATCCGAATTGGAGTACGAGCAACGTTCTATGGCCAGTTTATTATCCAAATTTCGTATTGATTACTCAGATCTAACGCTAATACCAGATATAACCAAGAAGCCACTGGAAACTTCGACACAATTTTTCAACGATCTAATTAAAGACTTTGTGGTCTTGGACAAGGGGTCGGAGAATGGACACAGCAGCAAGGCCACCCTCAATGAGGATGATGGTAAGCAAAATTCTTAAAGTGTAGCATCCTCAGGGCTCACTCTTTATCATTTTTAGGATTCATTAGCGACGATGATTTGCTGGCCGTGCAGGATAAGACCAATCGATATCTACGTCTGCGCGAATACCTGCAAGAGCAGTCAACTAAGTCCGATTTGGTGGTAATGACGCTGCCAATGCCCCGCAAGAATATTGTCTCCGCCCCGCTATATATGGCCTGGCTGGAAAGTTTGAGTCGAGATATGCCGCCATTCCTGTTTGTGCGTGGCAATCAGACCAGCGTATTGACATTCTACTCGTAGATGTGGTGGAATGGTCTCTATTGTATTTTACTTATCCTCACCAAAACACACACACACACACACACACACATTTACATTATTATGTCTAGTTTATGTTTTAGTTGTACCATTTATGTACATACTTAGACAATACATACATACATACTATATATATTATATATTTATAAAACGCACAGCGGCACTCATGGACGAAACCACAGCCCCCGCCCTCTCCCTGCACATAAACATGGCCATTAATAATTATTGTACGTAGAATGTGAAACTGTTTAACCTTGTTGTCCTCTGTGCAGTTAAGCAAAAAAAAAAAAAAAAACGAAAAAAAATATTATTCTTGCAATTGTGATTTTTGGTGTTTTTATTGCCTTTTTTTAAAGCTTGAACATAAATTCAACCCAAAGCCCCACAATAAATTTAAAAAAAATGAGAAGGTATCGCCTTTAGGCTTAACTGGACAAGCCAAGTGCAGCTCATAAATCGCTTTAGGCCTCGTTTGTAATTGAAAGAGCTTACCTTGAGCGTAAGCAACAGATTTTCTGGCTGCCACTTGGCATATTAATTTCTTTATTTTCCTGACTCCAAGCACGATTCAATGACCGTGACACGGCTGACTCTGGTGGCTCTCTTTAGTGCTGTTTGGTGTCGAATCGTAAAGGCGCAATTCAATTTATTGCCCGTTACTATGTAATTTTTGTAATTCCTAAACAGTTTCCGGCCCGATACACTTTATTCGCCAGCCAAAATAAGTTCATGGGGCGCATAGGACAAAGCCATCAAATTTATTACAGCGGATTGTCAACGTCCATCTACACTCGCTGGGCTCAAGAATACGTGTAAGTTGTATTGACTTCTTTAATAATTTAAACAAACAAGAAAAATATCGAAATAAACGGACTGTCTTGGCTATATCGACTCGGCTGTTGACGCTGATCAAGAATCTGTATATGAATCGAAAGTGTTTGCTTCTGAGACTTCAGAAATGAGTATACACCACACATTTGTCATTATCTTGCAAAGTTATGGATTCACAGAAAAAAAATATTTTTTGATGATCCATTGAATATTTTTCATATCCATTTGGACTGGATTTCCATTTCCATGTTTTTTCCATTTCTTTGAGATTAAATAATGTTACATTGATCTTAGTTTTTTATCCAATGGAAATATTCAAAGGATATGTTAATTTTAAAGGGATAAGTATTTTTTTTCTGTGTAGCAGTAGAGGGTTTTTTTTTGGTTATATCTTGCTTAAATCCTGGCGCAGGACATTTCCACTTGGTTAGTTCATATCCTGGAGACAATTCTAACCAATTTGCATCAAAGGCTAACCCAGTAACCAGGCACTTACAGGCTCGGCATCGCAAGATATGGTGAAAAAATAAAAAAATCCTTAATATCTCAGCTGTACGCAGGACTATTAGCATTTCCTTTGGCCAGATGATAGGCCTCCGTAGTATAATCATTTTGTCGCCAATTTGTTTCTAATCCTGGTAGATATGGCTAATTTTAGTTTTAGAGAAATGCCCCTATATCTCGCCTGTTTGCTGCATAAACGAGGATTTGGTAATGTCATCAAATATTAATTCAAAATGACTATCTGCTGGTCAAAGTACATCTTTATAGACCTTCAAATGGCCGAGTTATACCATAGTTTGTGATTTTAGATAAAACAACACAATTGAGAAGTTTTTTTGAATGTTAAGTTGAACAATTTTAGAGCGATCTTCTGGATTGTACTTTTCCATGGTATAAATGGTCTTCGAATGACGCTTCCAACGCGGTATCTGTTAGCGCCCTCAAAAGTTAAAGAAGTTCAAGTTTAAATATACCAAAAAAAAAAACAAAATAAAAATCATAAAATTTTATCACTACGAAAGAATAGGAAATCTGTGTTAATATTTGCAAACAATGTGTATTTTTTGTGTTCATAAAATGCTGGATTTAGTATACACAAACTTAATGAAATGGTAGAATGGTTGAGGTCCCGACTATGGTTGTTGTCTGTACTATTTGCTTTATGAATATCTACAGTTCAGCTGCTAGTGGATTCTGTTCGGCTGGTAATTCAGTTGGGGCAGATGCTCTGTTTAAAGTTTGACAACTCGAATGGCTGCCCTTGAAAATAGGCAATGGAAATTTTGTAATTTCTACTTTCAAAAAGTTACCTACTAAAACTCACATGAATTTTACAGTTTGCTCGAAATTTAATTTTCCAGTGCTTAAAAAACTGTGGAGGTTGAATTTTAAAGTTTGACAAGCATTGTTTAAATATTGTACTTAGTTACTCATCTTGTTAGCTTAGAATTTTTTTGGTATTATCATTTTTCAGTGCTTCCAAAACTGTATCTGTTGAATTAGACAGTGATTTGTACTGAGGAGAACGTTAAACTTGACCTAACTTGCTTATATCCTGTCGCAAGGGCATTGCGATTTTCTTTGTCAATATCCTGGAGACAATTATAATCGATTGTCATCAACAGATGTCGGAGTACTTGTAATCGCCAAAAAAGATCATAAAACACAAAATCGTTTATAACTCAACTATCCGCATGTTCTTTAGCTAGATGATAGTTCTCCGGAGTAGAATGATTTTGACATCAATTTGGCCATTATACTGGATAGGTTATGGGAATTCTGGCCTATTTTGGTTTTAATTTTTCATTTAATATTTCCTTAAAGATCTTCAAATGGCCGAGTTATGCCGGATTTTGTGATTAAAGGACAATTGAAAAAATTTTAAACGAAATTTTTTAAAGGCTTTTTAAAATCCTTAAATACAAATAAAAAATCTTTAAATTCGGAGACTTCTGAAATGAGTGGCCCACAGAAATCTGAAATAAATGGGAGGAAAGGGGACCTTTTTTATTTTAAGGACCTATCATGGCTTTATCGACATCTTCTTGAGAAGTTCTCTCTGCTGCTGTTTAAGGAAATGTGTCGCATTCAGGTCCCTAAAATCTTAGCTATTAGCATGTTCTTGGTCAAAAATTGTTCTTATCCTACCAAGGACTCTGGAGATATTTCTTAATGTTTCTTAAAGCCTTTTTTTAAAGTGTTCTAAAGTTAATTCTATTTTCACGCTTGTAAATTATCCAAAAACAAAATACAATGCAGAAACTTAAAGATTAGTCTGCTGTTTACAGTTATGTTGGCTCTCTTAGTTCTTTTTGTGTACCGTGTTTTTCTATGTGTACTCGTATTTTGCATACTATTGCGCCGCAAATTTAAGCTTTAATGCTCATTCTTCGATGAAATAATAAACTACATTATTTTTGAAAAGTTTTTGCCACAGATTTTTTATTGATATTCTTTTAAACTAATTTTTATAAAATGTCAAAAATTTACACAGAAAGAAAAGATCTAATATCTATAGATATTTTTTATAAATATCATTTTTTCCATATCATTTTGAACTAACTAACCTAATAAATATAATTTTGTTATTAAAATATTATATAGAAATGAAAAAATATCAATACCAACTGTCTTCCATATGTTTATGATATAAAATATATCAATATATAAGGTAACATTGATATTTCAACATGTATGTTATTTATTTATTGAAAAAATTATAATAAGTCAAAGATCATATCTTCATTATCTTGTTCTGTGTCGGAATAGAAAAATGAACCGTTCTCTTCAGCAATAAACTTCGACGGAACCAGGACACCATTTTTAAATTCCATCCATCCAGCAGTCCCAACATAGTCAAAGGAACCATTACGAATTTTGTTTAAGTTTTCTTCCACTCTCCTTCTGAGAGCGCTTACAAGAATATTTACATTCTTTCCTTTTGACCGCTGGAAATGGTTGGTCTCTATAGATGAAATAAATGCATCCAACATTGGCTGAGCTGTGGAACCACCCTCGATCTGAGATGTTCCCACATCTCCACTTATGTATTTGTATTTGATTGGAGTTATTGTTTTCACAGCAGAATTAGCTGTTGTAGCATATACATCATCCAACTGTTTCCTTGTCAACCATATAGGGTTGTTCGTTATGGAAGACACTATTCCAAGGTCTTCTAAGGCTGTACCAAACATGGCATGGAACACAGCTTGAGCAGTGTGATCAGGCAATCCTTCAGTTTTCTTTTGCCAAGTATATTTTGATGCATTCACATGATAGAACATGTTTCCGTTCTTTTCCGCAAAAATGGATTCGTTCACACAACCAATTCCAAGGTCAGTCACCAGCTTATAAATGAACAGCAAAGGATGGTATATTTTAAAATCGCTTACTCGATTTGAAGAAAGAAGAGCATCTCCCAATGCACACAATAATTCTCTGCACTTTTTTGCTTCCTGTGCATCTCTTAAATATTCGCAAATGAAGTTGGCCAATGGCAATTGTTCTATGGACTTCATTAGTGCTGAGCTCTCCTCGTCAGTAAAATTTTTTCTTCCCGTCAACATTACGGCTAGAGTCAAAGGCCCCAAAATTGACAACATTCCAATCCTCCGTTCAGGCTTGTAGGTGATTCCCTCTAGTAGGGGCAAATGCACATTGGATAATCCATATTTTTCGAAGCGATTTCCAGTTGTTGCACCTAATGTTTTACACTCATCCCAAACCAACTCGAAAGTAGTTAGCTTGTCAATCAGAGGAGTGGCTATCTTAAAGTCCCAATTAGCTCCGGGGAATTTAATTTTGTACGCATTATACAGCTCAGTGATGGAATGTTTCCTTTCTCCTATCTTATATGCATTATTTCCAAGATTATAGCTGCTCGAAGCCTCAACTGGATTACTTTGATTCCTCATATGCGTGTATAATATATACAGAAGTTCAGCAAATGCATTGCTCCGGTCCAAATCAAGGATCTTATTCTTTTTCTCATCTTCAGGTGTAACTTCTTCATATTTCTCAATACAGAAACCAACAAGCTCCAGAATATTACCCAATTGAACGGGCCACGAAGTTACATCTGCTTCCTTTTGATTTTCCATGATTAGGGTTTTTTATTCTGTCGGAAGAAAATAATGTGAAATAAATAAAAATCAGATTTTAATTTGCTTTTATGGCTTCTAAAAATACTTTAACTCAGAGATACGTACAATAGTCAGCTAGCTTTTTGATTTAAATTTTGACAGTAAAATCTAAGTACATTAAAATTTTGCACGAATACTTCTGGTAGCTAAATGAATCATTATTTGTGTTTCGGTCTCTTTAAATACATTTTTGAGTTGAGGAACCTCGCTTTACATATGTATAATTTGCTAGTGTAATCGAGTAAAACCTTAATACTTACAAATGTGACCCGCTGGTTTGTTATCTTAATCTTTATATGAACGCCCTTTGCACTTGCTTCTCATAGCTTGACTGTTCAATTATCTTTGTCCAAAGATTCAAAACAAACATGACAAAATATTTTACCACAGATTAATGAATCCGGTGTAGATATAAATTATCTACAGTTGGGATTATCATTTTGTGGGGAAGTCGTTTTGACATTTCCATCTGTTCTTTTTTGGATATGGCACATGAAGGACACACAAAAGCAGTGATGTCATTTACGCTTTTTTCCCGTCAAATTCAGCTTTTTTTGAAGTGTGATTGCGGGAAAAATTTTAAAACAGCGGGCAGCGGGAATTTCAGCTTTTTTTTTTTAAATTAAGCAGACTTTTTATACACTTGAAAAGTGAATATTCATTTTGCTCAGAAGTTTGTAACGCATAGAAATATTCATTTTCGACCACATAAACTATATATATTCTTGATCAGGACGACGAGCTGAGTTCTATTCCGTCCGTCCGTCCGTCTGTCTGTTTCTACGCGAACTAGTCCCTCAGTTTTAGAGCTTACGAGCTGAAATTATGCACAGAGTCTTCTTTTTACTGCACGCAACTAATATGTCGGAACCGGCCGGATCGGATGACAGTCGGTCAAAAAACTAGTTCTAGTGAGAAAAACTTTTTTGTTTTCCATCGTAGCGTCACTAATCTTTGTATATGTTGGTTTTATATGCTTCCACACATTTATGGAAAAATTTATCAAAATCGGATGACACTATCATATAGCTGCCATATAAACGGTCGTTCCAATAACTAGTTCTAATGAGAAAAACTTTTTTGTTTTCCATCGTAGAGTCACTAATCTTGGTGTAGGTTAGTTTTATATGCTCAGATGACTTTATTATATAGCTCCCATAGAAACGGTCGGTCAAACAACTACTTCTAGTTAGAAAAACTTTTTTGTTTCCTGTTGTAGCGCCCCCAATCTTGGTATATATTAGTTTTATATGCTTTCACATAATTTTGCAAAAATTGATTAAAATCGGATGACTATAGCATATAGCTGCCATAGGACCGATCGGTCTGAAAATGTGATTTACTAAGAAAAGTTTTTTTATGGTATCAAATTTTTATTATCAATGATTTAAAAATTGTAAATATCTGATATCTATATCCTATATATATTTTACCGGTTAAATCAGTTGGAGTAAAGTTTTTTTCAAGTGTATTAAAACTTTGGCACAGTCGAAGTTAGCTTTGCCTTCTCGTTTTCGTTTTTGTTTTTTCTTTTGTTTAATATAATGTGTTTGAAATATTAAAAAACAAACAAAAAATTATTTTTTTTAAAACAGCTTTTTTCTTAGCTTTTTCCACCTGGAATTCCGTTTTTTTTAGCTGTTTTTTTTTGTAAATCCAGCTTTTTTTGCTCAGAAAAAAAATGACATCACTGCACAAAAGAGTCAACTATGATTGAAAATGTGATGGCAGAAAAGAAACCAAGTTTTTTTTTTATCAAATAAGTTGACACGAAATAATGAATCCGCTATGGATGGAAGCATAGTAGAAGGAAGGATGGATATTGATTTAAAGTAGGTTCCAGTCAGACGTTTACCTTCATCTCAAGCAAAAAATTCCACACCAACGGAAAGCCAGACTGTCACTGACCAACTCGAAAAATAAAGGACAGATGTACTCAATGACTGGCGCCTAAAGAGCAGGCTTTAAAGTTAGAATTGTTAACTAGCAATTGTGTTGTATTCCGGGAATACTCAAATTTAATCTATTAGCCGTAGATATACTTGTCACTTGTGATGACTTTGGATTTTTTTTTTATAGTTGCAACACATGTGTTTGTGTATGTATGTATGTGCATGTAAAATTTTACAATTTGGCGGTAAAAGTTACATACACACGAACATCAGCAATTTGGATTTTAAAGTGCACTAAAGTGTGCAAATATATGTGTATATTTAAACAAAGTAGATTGCCTAGAACAATAGGGTGGCCAATGGAGTGGCAATTTGTTGTTGGAAAAATATACACATATATTTCGTGATTGAACTTACCGTTGCTTGCTGGGGCGAGGGATAAAATTCAATAAATCCAGATGTTGTAGTGGGGTGCAGGTCAGAATGTAGGGTTGAATTGCTGAGGACGGGGCGCTTGCGCCTGGTAGCGAAATTCCCAGGTTAAAGATGAAGACCGGTAAACAAAACGTGACTTGCGCTTAAGACTTTCTGTTCTAAACTTCCATTTTATTCTTGCTCACCTTCTCGAGTCAAGATAACAACTTCACATTTTTAATAAACTAATAATGAACTTGGAACTAATTGAATATGTCTAGGATTTGAACCGTACGGAATGAAACATAAACACTTATACCAATATGAAATTTCAACTAGAAAAAGAAACGTTTACGTATACTCAGAAAAAACGGCAGCAGGTAGTACTTAAACTAACTACAAATCGGTCTTAAGTTTTAAATTTAACCAAAATGTTCCTTAAATGAGAAAAAAAAAATCTTAAATCAAGTACGAAATACTTAAATGACGAATTTATTGTACTCAAACGTTCTAGAACGAACGGGATACAATTGATACCGTTTTGTACTTAAAATATTATGTATGATTCGCTCTTGGGTGTACTAAAGGGGGTCTTCTACCTTTGAAAAATTTGTTTTTCAATTTTTTTGTTTGTTAAATACACGTTTCGACTCGGCTGTTGCTGCTGATCAAGAATATATATACTTTATGGGGTCGGAGATGCTTCCTTCTGGCTGTTACATACATTTGCACAAACCCAATATACTCTTTGTACCTTCGGTACAGAGTATAAAAATAAAGGATTGCACCTACTGTTAAATAACAGATTTCGAAACACTCTTTATTTCTATAGCATATCTCCAGAGGAAAAAATCGCTTTATTATACGCAGGAGGAAAGGGTTTCTTATCGCATTCGTATCCGCGAAAGACTCTTTTTTAGCTGCAAGAAGACCTGTTTTAGGAAGAAACACATTCTTTTTAAACCCTTGCAGAGGGTATATTAAAATTGTCACGATGTTTGAAACGCAGTGAAGGAAGCATTTCTGACCGCATAAAGTATATATATTCTTGATCAGCTTGACCAGCTGAGTTCATTTCCGAATGTCCGTCTGTCCGTCCGTCCGGGTATGTATCCTCCTCAGTTTTGAAGCTACTAACAAACTTTGCCAAAGGTCTTAAATACAAATCGGCACATTTGTCGGAATCGGCCGGATCGGATGACTATATCTAATCATAGAACGATCGTCAAACTAGTTCTAGTGAGAAAAACTTTTTTTTCCATCGTAGCGTCACGAATCGTGAAATATAGTTTTATATCTTCCACATAATTCGAAAAAATTTATCAAAATCGGATGACTATATCATAGCTCCATATAAACGGTCGTCAAAACTAGTTCTAAGAGAAAAACTTTTTGTTTCCATCGTAGCGTCAAATCGTGTTTGTCTAATTAAAATAGAGGAAAAAATAATAATGAAAAATTATCAAAACGGATGACTATTCTATACTGCAATAACGGTCGGTCCAAAAACTAGTTCTGATGAGAAAAACTTTTTTTTTTCATCGTAGCGTCACAATCGTGTTATATATAGTTTTATATGCTCCAATATTTTGGAAAAATTTTTAAAAACGGAGGACTATAGCATAGCGCCATAGGAACGATCGGTCGAAAAAAAGTCGTAAGAAAAACTTTTTGTTATCAAGGTAGCCCTTCGAAAACTGCAAGGGTATTTAAAACATCGGCGTAGCCTTTTTTTTTCACATAAAACCCTTTCGTATCTCCAAGAAGAAACACTTTCTTATCCCTCAAAAGGCACTGTTTCTTTTCTCAAAGAAGTAACTTCTTTTTTATCCCCAGAATGAAACGCTTTCTTATTCCCAAGAAGAGACTTTTTCTATCTCCCTAAAGAAACGCTTTCACAACTCCCACAGAGTGTTCCAGAGTGACACATTTTCGCACGAAGAAAGGTGGGAATGCAATTGGAATGTCATATCGCTAGAGTGAAGCGATATCTAGTGAAAGAAATGCATTCTTATCTTTGCTGGGAGAGAATGAACACATATGATTTATATAAATGAATATAACTTACGCATTTGTACTCGATAGCCCAAGATGTAAGGCTGGAATGACACTTTCAACTTTTATGAACAATTTTAGTCACAATTTGTCTTCTATGAAGAAATGTCGTTGGTATAAGAGAGTCAGGGAATGCTTTAATTCGACGCACAATGCTTTTGATGAGATTAAGATAACAAACACCAGCAACTTTAGTCCATGAACGATAAATTGTAATAATAATTGTGCCTAAAAGTTGGAAGTTTCATTTTAGCCTATTGTAGTTTCTTAAATATTTTGTTTCTCAGAGCACAATCTTTAAACTACATATATACACATTAATGTCTGTTTTATGTATATTTTATGGTTGGTTGCGGTCGTTTATGGAGGTGTGACTTAAACTCAATTTAAATGGCATTGCGTGCCAGTCAAGTGGTAATTCAATTTCCCGCTATAACACACACGTGTCTACCCAGTTGGACTTTGCAGCGCGTGGTTAAACACAAATAAGTACATTTTTGACAATACAAAATCTCAAATTTTACAATACTTTTTTTTATAAAAAGATATCATGAAATAAGTACACATCTGGCTTGCTTTAAGCTCCCACTGGGTATCTCTGCATATACATAAATATGGTCGTATTGACTGGAGCTGGTTCACTGGCCAAGAGCCAACGTACTATACTTGTTGATTTCTCGCATCTTCAAGCGTAAAACATAAATAAATACTTAATGTGAAATCCATTGTCATGAGCACGCACGGGCACAAAGGAAAGACAGAAAAAAAACCAAGTCTCCGGTCGACGCGTGTCCATTTTCCAGTTTTTTGCACTATGAGACATTTTCTTTTTTCGAAAAGGCAACACTTCGAATAATTTGATGAGGTCGTGTGGACACATGTGGCGCCCATTTCCATTTTCATTCTCATTTATTTTTTTTTTGTTTTGTCATGTTTATTTTGTGACTTGCTTTTGATGTCTAAGAATAAGTAGCATTTTCTTTTCATTTAAGTATATAGTTTAATTAGGGCTCAAGCGATAAGTTGATAAGCGATAGTTTGCCTTCGCCTTTAATATGTTTGTTAAGGGCAAACTGTAAATAAAATAAAGGAAAACAAACTTTGGCAACTCAGTGTAAGGGAGTACCAAGGTATTTGTACATATACTTTTGTTTGTGTAATTTTTATTGTAAAATTCGAATACATATTTCCTTCCCTAGGTCGAAATTTTAATTTACCTTTTTAGAAGGCGCTTTTCAACCTCTTATATCATACGTAATATGTAAAAGATTTTTTACCCGCGTCTGCTTGCCAAAAACATTTATTTATACAAACTATCTGCCTGTCTTTGAACGTCAACTTCAAAATCAACTTTTCGACCATAATGGTATTCAATAATACATATATGGGCAATTAACTGGTATCGTAGCAAGGCCTTTTCCAATACCTTGAAACACGTGCCAGTTATGTTCTTATGATGACTTGTTACTAGCTACTCATCTTGTTCCTTCATCTTTAAACTGAACAAATTGGCATTTAATTTGATTTCCCACTCAACGAAAAGTACCACTTTTGCTTACCCCATCGTCACAAAACAAAAGGAATGCAAAGAGATTTACACTAAAAAGGAATTTCATATTGAGTAACATCGAAAAGAGAAGGAAACGATTTACATGAAATTGGTCATGACAATGGAGTGCGTGGGTCGGCTGATAAGTCATTGGACTAGGTAAAATATCATTTTGTTGATTTGTGTATAAACATCATCTTTATGAAGTAAGGAGAAATTGAATGGCAAGTTCATAAAAATTTCTTATTTAAAATTCTGTGTGGTCATTAGATTTCTGTTTTTAAACTGTCATAGAAGAATGAATTTCACGTCTTTCCGTGAATGTGGATAACATTTTAATCCATCTTTGGCACTCCAGAGACCAAGGAACAATTTAAACAGTGGACTGTTAACAACAGCTCAAAAGTATCTTTGATAAATTAGTAAAATGAAAAAGGGAAAGTTTTATTTTTAGGCAGCAACTTAATAAAATCGGCCGCACCTTATACCATAATAAATTGAGATTAAGTTTTTCATTACTATACATCGGATAAATATGCTAAAAAGAATATGAGTTTTATTCTCAATATACTCTAAGGAGAATATGTGTATATTCTTTTTGTAATTTAATAAGTTTTTTTTTCTTTTCGACTTATATATAATGTGGTGTTGATGTTAGTTGTTTGATTACCGATCTAAGGGACGCAGGTTCGATTCCCAAAACATCCAGAAGATAATTTTTTTTATAATTTTTTTTTTATTGTTTTACCGAAACGTTTTTGTCTCTATTTTTACACTAAGGTGGCTTGAAATTACCAGGAGCTCTTTTTGAATTTATTGTTCAATAAAACTAATTTTGCGAAAATCCCAAATACAATTTTATTGTTCGAGGCGCAAGGTCAGCGCCTTTTAATGTCAGTTCAATTAATTTGAAATCTTCTGGAGTCTCTTAAACATGCACCTCTTTCTAGAGGGAATATTGTTTACAAAAAAACTGGAAAACGTTATAGCTCAGAATAGATTATTCTTGGAATTGCTCAGCGTGTCAAATTCTATTGCCGAAACAACTATCAAAAAAGAATTTTGGAACAACTTTTTTTTGCTTCAATAACATCTTGCGATGTTGAACGTTCTTTTTAAATTTATAAAAACATTTTAGTGGACAAAAGACAAAGGCTTACATACAAAAATATGGAGAAAATTATTATAGTTTATTACAGCACAATTTAAATAAAATATAAAATTTGTTAATACTAATACCATTGATTCCAAATTTTTAAGTCTCGCTACTTTTTGTCCACCCTAAGATTTTTTACGGGTTTGTACCAATATTTTCATGTTGCAGGGGAGGAAGTTTTTTTTCGGATTTTCTGGAAATCTAATTTGCTTAAATATCTTTTGTTACGTAAATCTTCATAGTTTGAGTGGCTCAAATAAGAAGTTTCTTGTTGGTTCACCTAAATATGTAGGGTTAAAAAATAAAATGTATTAAAAAAAAATCCGCGTCAGTATGTTCCTGTCCTGCGTTCCTTAGCTCCGTTATCAAACAGCTTTCATCTACACCAAATCAGATAGAATTTGACTAGCGAAATAATTCATATTTATGTACATAATTAATACACATTTTCTAGAAATGCTAAGCTTTTCAAAAAATAATTTTTTTAAATACCTATTTGGGACATTGAAAATAACGGTTATTGGAATAGGGGTGAATCTTATTATTTTTTATTTTTTTTATTTTTTTTCAAAAAGTACATGAAAAATGCTTTAAAATGACATATTCACAAATTAAAATCGATAAAGTTTTGTCATAGTTATACGATTTTAAAAATACCAATGTCACTGAAAATCAAAACTTCACCCCCTAATTTCTACAATAAACTTAATATTTTGGGAATTTATTACCTTCATATAGGATAACAATTCACCAAAGTATGAAGCCAATCCAAAAATTTTCATTTTTTGATTGGGACGTTTGAGAAAGAATGCCCCATATATGTGTCAATGGAATTAGGCTATTTGACTCGAACCGAACCGAATCTTCCGTAATATTTTAGATATTTTCAGCCTTTATTTTGAAGACATTAAAAATGTTTGAAGCATTTCATTGCTCTAAAAACAAGATAATATTGAAATGAAATTGATTACCATTCTAAAATGTTTGCCAAAGATTTATCAACCGCCCCTCGTATATGCCCATGCCTTTGAACGTTGGCTGAAAAATGTGTCATTTGGGCATTAGCAACTTGTTATTTTTTTTTGTAAGCAGCTTATCGATGGAAAATTTATAACAATCCAAAAATTGTGATAATATGGCCCAAGGGCTGCTTATTTTTTTAACTTAAGCTAAGCGGCTTAACCCAGCTAAATATTGTTAAAGCCAATGAAGGAAGAGAAGGTCAAGGTGCCAAAAATATAGATACATAAATATATTCCAGCAATGCAATCAATTACACAACCACAAATATAAATATGTGCTTATGTTTTACTGACATAAGCTACCAAAACTTTTTGCGTTCAATTTTTAATGAAAAGGAAAAGCATGTATGTATGATACACATGCTCAAGTGAAGCACACACAACACATGAACACATTTCAACTGATAAGATTTATGGTGAAGCTTCAAAGCGCAGACAGAAAAGTCGAGGAAACAGCAGCCGTTACCAAAGCGTGAATCTCATAAAACAGACACCCACCCACTCACCCGAAAAATTGACTGGCAAGACAACCTAAGGACTTAAAATAAAGGATAAGATTGAATTTTCCAAATATTTCAAATTGGTTGTTTTTTTTTTTATTTCCGGTTTGATCCAATTCAATCTTACATAAACAAATACAAACAAATGTTTGTTAGCAGCTGCTTCTTCTCTTGGACCGTCAATAACTTTAACTTTTTGTTGTGTTGACACGTAAAGTGTTTAAACGCCGGAGCACACACAACCATTTTGTGTCGCACGAGTTCATTTGTCGTTCGTGTGGCTGCATAAAAAAAAAAACTTAATTGATTTAGGCGCCGCTGGCGTATAGTAAATGGAACTTCAGTCATTAGAACCATCCCCACATATTTACAAATCATCCATCAAGAATTCCTTTAACCACTAAGTACTAAGTGTGCAGGCATTTTATCAAATTAAAGCCATATATCTTTTGTGTGGAACAAAGGGCTTCATTAGTTTGAAACAAAAATTGTACTTAGTCAATCGTTCACGCTTACTTACACTCATTTAATATGAACAAGTTTAATGAATACATTAAATACTTAATACTGAATAAACGTGGTTAAAAATCGAAAACAAATTTGAGCTGACTTACAACTATTTCTTAAATAAATAAATATTTTTAACAGCAATATTTTTAAATAATTTAAACGCACTTAAGAGTTTATGATCTGGCAGTTGAGTTAAGACCTTTGAAACAGGAGTCATTTGTGAGCATGGCATGATTAATTTGTAGTAGTTAGTAGTTTCTAAGGGTGCCCTGGTATGCCCAGCACACCTTTTTCTCGCCATGTTGTACCTTTTAAATAACTGCATCATTAAGTTTTCTCTGCTGAAACAAGAGCTTTACGCACGAGTGCCTGGTAAATATGATACGTCACAATAAATGGCTTTACTTTCACTTTTCAGGCCATTTCATGTGGCAAACATATATTCTGACCTATATCAATAATTCAGTTACGAAAAAGCAATTAAAAATTGAAGACACGCATAGCTGGCACAAAAGTGTTGCCTACTTTTTGGGGGCCAGGTCCTGGCATAACATAAATCAGCAGCGGCACGTGCTCGTCGCGCCAAAGTTAAGTTGTCAGCAGGCGGCTGCAAGTTGGAGTGGGGCTTTAGGCTGGGTAATTGCAAATTCCAGACCACACATTGTAGTCCTAAATCAAACTCAATGCGGAAACATTAATGCGGTCGCAATTGCATAAAATTATCACGCAACGAAAATTCCGCGAGAGCTGCAACGCCTAAATGCTTTTTAATTAAAGTTCAAAATATTGGCCCATGACTTTGCCAAAAAGTTTTTCCAACTAATTGAGCCCAACTGACTTTGCGTATTTTTTTATTTTTTTTTATCTGCCGGCAGCAATGCCAAAAATTTCAAATTCGCTTTGCAACAAATCGACGAGTTCGCCAGAATGAACACATAAATATTTTGATTTCGTTTCTTGGAATAAAAACAAAAACAACAACAACAACAAAATGCTGGCCAAAAATACTTTGTTTAAAATACATTTGCGTGCCTTTGGGTTGGCCTGAGACTAGATACACTTCCAAAAGTCCCCAAGATGCCCTAAAGTGACCCACATAAGACATTTTCAGTCGATGGGGAGGCATTGCAAACATATTTTTAAACTCCCTTTTTGCTTCACATGACAACATGTTTTCCTTTTAAAGGGGACTCTTTAATTTTATACCCTGGCAAAGGTATATTGATTTTTATACAACACAAAGCATCTTGGTACAAACCAGGGGTCGGTAATGAGAGCAGAGACGTACATTTTCAGAAACTACCGACCTGCTAAATTTGCATTTTAATGGCAGCTAATTTTAGTATTATGATTTTAGTAGCTAGTGGTATACTTTCATGGAGTGAAACTAAAAATGTTAAAATTCGTTCAATTCGTTGTACTACTAATATGTCTAAAATGAGGGCCTTTCGCATGTGGATTTTTAAAAATAAATGTCCGTTTTAAATGGAAGGTTTGGTTCGAAGTAGATATGCCCCAGATGAAAATTCTCCGGTACTGATGAGGAAATCGGGAGATTATCTTGACATGCATCTCATTTTCGATGAAAAAAGTAAAGAGCATGGAGGACGTCTTTTAACAAAAAAATTTTAAAGAAGACTTGACGAACGTCCAACAAATTTTTTTTAATTTCAACCACTTGGAAGTGGTTTACACATAGTAAATAAATTTTTTCTTTAACTTACATGGAATCTTCTATTCTAGGGCCATAAAATGATACCCCCACAACATCTGCAGCTTCCAATAGGTCGTGTTGATGTTGTCGACGAGCCATTCTTCCTTCGAGGAATGATTTTCGGAGTTATTTTCCATATCAACTGAATAAAACTTGCATTATTTTTTTGTGTAAAATCACCTGCTTATCGTTCCAAATATTTTCGTTGATGAGATATTCATAAATTTGGAATACGGCAAAATCAGTTGCCTGTAGTCCCAAAGCATCCTTACAAATATGGGTATATCTCCGAAAATATTTACCGGATCTGTTTAATATTTTCAGAGAACATACTTAAATATATAAACACTCCAAAAAGGCAAAACAAAATTTATGGATTTTTTGAAAATTCTAACTGCGTATAACCCCTTAATATAATCGGATCTATTTGTATAGTCTTTATCAAAAGATACCTAATCTTTATCAAAAAAAAAGTGTTTCTCTATATAAAGATGTTGTTGGCCTTGTTGGATTTATATTAAAGGATCTGATTCGGATAAAAATTAGCAAAGATTTATAATACTGAATATTGTTAAATGTTGAAAGAAAAGCAGATTTTCGTTCGACAGTTTATTGTAGATATGCCTTATAGTCTGATCCGATTCAGATTATTTATGAATTCTTATAATGTGATTAGATACCAAAATAAAGCCACATACTAGTAAGGACAACTAACCCAGAGAAAATCGGCCACATAGTTCCTATGAGAGCTGTATGATATATATAGCCGATTCGGGTATTTTATCTCATCGTTGCTATGACTGTAAGTAAATAGTTAGAAAGGAAGATATATGTATCAACATCAATGGTTTTCCCATATTTCGGACTCGATTTTTTAAATATCACGATGGTTTCATATAAAATGATGGGAAAAAAACTGAAAAAATCAAAACGTATTGGGTCTTTTCCGAATTTTGAGTCGATTTTCGTGTAAACGTAGGTATTTCGAATTCAAGTTGTATAAACGTATATGCAAGTGACAATCAAATATGTGCTGGGTTAAAAAAAAAACCAGCATTCCGGGAAAAAGCTGTTTTGGCAACAGTAGCTATTACTTTCAGCTTAGAGCTGAACTTCTCTCTCTTATTTGACGAAGTTGTATTAAATTAATTCATCTTGATATCTTCTTGCTTTATAATGCAAACCAATTTTTTGAACAAAAGTTTATATGTCAGCAAACTTGTTTATCAATGTTGATCTAGTTGGTATGCAAAAATTAAAATTTAAAATAAAATTGTTTGCATAAATGCGATATATGCATACCAGCAATTTACATACAAACATTTGACTTTATATTTAATATTTGTGCATAGCCCACTAAAATGTTAAATTTTTACTGAATTTCTTATATCCACTTGAGTAAATTTGAAAACCATTTGTGGTTCCTAGGGGAAATCATTAATGTCAAGCAACAGGGTTGGTCAGTTTACTGTTTCTGGCACGTGGCAAGGCTCATAAAATGTGATGTATTTCGTTTCGTTTATCTTGCAGACTACCACAAGGACAATAACTAGATGCTTTAAATTATTAACTGAAATGGCAGTATGACAACTTTTTCTCACATGGCCAATGAATTCACGTCCCATGAATCGCGTAAATAAAACACTAAACATTTTTAACGAAGCTAGAAAAGAACGCGATAATTGCAATGTTGTGTTTGTCTCGGGTGGATTGTAAAAAAAAAGCAAGCATAGACAAATTGTCAAAGCTTACTAACAAATACGGAAATTTGTTGTCATGTAAAATTCTGAAATTAAAATACAACTACATGCAGGTGTGGCGCTGACTTAATTCCCCTAAGACTCTGAGTTAGAACTCAGCCTTTCATGTGGCCTTAAAATGTTATTTATTTGCCAGTGCAAAGCTGAGTTGCTTACATTTTTATTCTCATTTATTTTCGCAGTCGCATCTGCCACATTCGGAAGTGGCGTACTTTATGCAAATAATAAATCAAATAACATGCAAGGTTTTGAAAAATTTGGAATAATTATTTATAACTGCGATGCGTGTGCACACACATGTCAGACGAGTAGGTAACAATGCTCCGTTCCGATTATAATTATCTAACTCTATAGAGAAAGAAATAAACTGGAACCGCTTAAAGGTTAGATGCAAACTTTATTTTCTTCAATTATTATTTTTTTAACGAGATAATTTAAAGTCAGTTATGGCAGCATTTTGCTTAATCCACACTGTGCACTCACTCAGATTGTCGGATCAGTCAAAGGTATACAAAAATAATAAGTGTTAAGGCTACTAAAAAATAAATATTTTCATTAACTATTTATATTCATAAACATAGCATACTTGAAAGGGTAAAAATCATGATTTTTTTTATTTGTGCTTAAACGTAGGAAATAGTATTCCCTCCGTCCCCTGTTGGGACAGGTTATCAAAAGCCGGAACTTGAGGAAGGTTTAAGGTAAAATCCTTAGCGCTACTCAAATGAATGGTGTTCATTTTTCCAACTGCGTAAGGATTGCCCTTTAATATTTATACAAGCTGTACTAAAGGTGCATAAACAAATCCCTAGAAACATTATGTAAACATATCTGCTTAACAATTCAGCATCTTTTCCTTGACCGCACTTCTTTTTGTTATTTAATGATATTTTTCCTAACTCCCATTTAAAATTTAGGATTATTATATTTTCTGTGGGGCAAGTTTTCAATTACTTTACATTTTAAATTACTCTTCAAGCTATTTCTAAGAATTTATATTGTTCACTTAAACTGTAGGGATATTCGCTGATGAAACTATGCAATACTTGTTAACATTCCATGCCAAAAATTTTCCTATTTAAGTGCAGAAGAATTTTTTCAGCTGAAAATATGCAGCAAATTTCTACAGTTAATGATGAGCTGGAAGTTTTCCAAGTTTCATAGCTTTAACATAACTTTGGTATAGCCCTTTAAGCACCCACAAAATCACACATTTATACAGGATACAATGGAAAACAAACTTAAGCATTGTGTGGCTGATGATGTGTTAATGAGGCCCAAAGGGATAACTATTTGGATACTGATTATGAGCCCCAAAACTGACAAACTTTTTTACGCAACGAAAGGATTTAAGCCACACACACACACAACACACGCACGTTCTTTCCCTTGCATAAATCATGTGCCTTGTGGTTTAGTTTTCGGTTTGGGGCGGGGTCCAACTAATTACCTACCAGCCATGTTGAAGATTCTCACAAAAAGCAATCTCAAGTGGCACCTTGGCCAAAGTCAGCAAACAATGGACCGTGTGTACATTTCATTTAATTAAATTTAATCGCCTGCCGTTTGCCATAAATGAAGACATTTCCGAGTGGCACTTAAGGCGTGGCACTAAAGCCAAAACCACAGCCATGAACATTCATATCCATTGCCGTTCCCGTTGTGCAGTTTGTTATCAAAATAATGTAAATTAATTACCTTTAGCTGTCAAGGATTAGGCTGTCGTCCGTTCGTCCGGCAATGGCCTTGGGCAAGGTGTAAATTGCCAGGTCACTAGGTTTTGACGGTAGGTCAGGACTGATTCCTTTTTGTTAAAGGTACGAGGGCAGTTTAATAACTTTAAAAGCAACACTGCTTCAGGAAGCAGATAAAAAAAAATTTACTGCCTTTAAAAAGTCGTCCTTCTTGTGCCAAAACTTTGCCGAAAGTATTTCATTTATTTTTATTAAGGCAAGGAACAAAAATCTGCAGCAAAGTCACGTCTGACAAAAGGAAAAATTTTCTTGTAAGCATTTTTTTTTTTGTTGTTTATTTAAATTATTTCTTCCTCAATTTGTTCCTTGTGTTAAGAGGCAGCAACTATTTGTGCTGCACTTAAGTTTGCCAATTAGGCATTGTCTTGGCCATAAATCAAAGTATTTATAAGCCACTAATTGCCTAAACAAGCCTTAAAGTAACCCAAACTTAAGCAGTTGACCAATGCCCAAATGTTTTTATATCACATAAAATATTTATGACTGGCTGGGCTGGGCTGGGTCCGATAAAATGTCCAATACTCGTTATGCGCAATACCCAAATGGTCCTTGAATTGGCCGCAGGGCTGCTATTTTGTATGCGTAACGGTATGTCTGTATTTTGTTTGCAATAAATGTTTAAATTGTGCATAACTTCTTAATAATTAAGCAATGCCTATAAATCATGGTCTCCGTACGGTGTACGGTGGGGATTTCATTAATTAAATCGCTGCATTAAATGTTATCCGTCCTTTTTTACAATTCAGCTCATTTCATTTTGTGGGTTTGTGTTGCCTTATTTATGTGTTCTACCTAATTGGCCCCGGCTAATCCAAATTGCCGTCGTTTGTGGTGGTCCTCATTTAAGGGCCACAACATGTGTGTTTCTTTCGACAAGTTTTGTTTTCT
The DNA here is from genome assembly GCA_018904225.1 of Lordiphosa mommai. Classification (NCBI taxonomy): domain Eukaryota; kingdom Metazoa; phylum Arthropoda; class Insecta; order Diptera; family Drosophilidae; genus Lordiphosa; species Lordiphosa mommai. Next base: position 174,503 of record JAEIFT010000319.1, on the reverse strand, counting down.
TCATAAATTACTGAAGGTAAATATACATAAATATATGTAGGAGGTTTTACCAATTTTGGGTTAATCGATTATCATTATCGATAGCAGCTGAAGTCAACAGCTCGTATGATTAATGTCCATTGTTTGACACAAACTGAGCATGTGTCATGGTCCCACACGCAACAAATAGATAAAATGCTTTTCACAAAGAAAATCAACTATTTTAAACTCAATCAAATGGTTTACATTTAATTAGGAGCAATACATTACATTGTATTGCCATCAAAGCTAATCAGTTTTACTAGATTAAGGCTTTTGGGTCAATGAAAATTAATTAAAACAATTATTTTGGGAAAATATTTGTGATGGAAACCAGTCAGAGTGGTTTGTTTGACGACGACCTTTCAATATTTAAACAAGCATGTTTTAGCATGATTGAGCTCAAAAATATAGGTTTTGCTGCTACATAACTACTTCAGCTCGATAGGCAAAGAATACTGCAGATGAAAATGGGTACCCTCTGAAACAGCTGAAAAATCGCGTGATTTTCTTTTAAATTTTTTTCTCCTGCGGCGCAAATCTTACAACTTTGCTGACATCGTCTATAGTTCATTTATACACCCAAAGAAATCTAGCACGTTTAGGCAAGACTGAAATCGGCTTCAATTTTCAAGAAGAAATCTGCTTGAAATCGAGAAGACTTGTGCGCTCGATTTGAGTTTGGTAGCAAGAGAGGTGAGGCGTTCGCATTGCGGAGAGCACACGAAAAACGAAAGCTTTTCGTTCTCTCGCTTTCTGGCAACTTTGTTCTAAACTGCTTACTTTCAAGAAGATCTATTCTTGAATTCGAGAATAAATCATGTTCGAAATGAAGCCGACTAAATTTAAAACCGAGCAGATCGAGCTTCAAAATTCATGCTTGATTTCAGTATTTTCTTTTTGGATTCAAGAAGATTCTGTCTTGCCGAACTTCTGACACGAAATCTGCTTGATATCAAGCACGATCTGCTCGCTTTTTTCTCTGAGTGTAAAGTTTCAAAACTATGCAGGACGAGGAGTGTTGGAAGAGTATGACGAGGATGAGATGGATCAGGAAACAATATCATAAGCAAGCGTTGCATCTGTGCGCGTTTTGTATGGTATAACTATATTTGTACGTCAATTACATTAACTTTAATTTTCAGCGACCATCCCACATTGTTGAGCATATATGGACTAGGCCTTCTGGGAAAACCACAATAAAACGAGAAGGAAAAGCTAACTTCGACTGTGCCGAAGTTTTAATACACTTGAAAAACTTTACTTCAACTGATTTAACCGGTAAAATATATATAGGATATAGACATCAGATATTTAAAATTTTTAAATCATTGATAATAAAAAATTTGATACCATAAAAAAAACTTTTCTTAGTAAAACACATTTTCCTACCGATCGCTCCTATGGCAGCTATATGCTATAGTCATTTGATTTTGATAAATTTTTTCAAAATTATTTGAAAGCATTTAATACTAAAATATACCAAGAGTGGGGACGCTACGATAGAAAACAAAAAAGTTTTTCTCACTAGAAGTAGTTTTTTGACCGACCGTTTCTATGGCAGCTATATGCTATAGTCATCCGATTTCGATAAATTTTTCCAGAATTGTGTGGAAGTATATGAAACTAATATATACTACGATTGGTGATGCTACGATGGAAAACAAAAAAGTTTTTCTCACTAGAATTAGTTTTTTGACCGATCGTTCCTATGGCAGCTATATGCTATAGTCATCCGATTTCGATAAATTTTTCCAGAATTGTGTGGAAATATAAAAAAATATTTACCACGATTGGTGATGCTACAATGGAAAACAAAAAAGTTTTTCTCACTAGAACTAGTTTTTGGACCGACCGTTTATATGGCAGCTATATGCTTTAATCATCCGATTTTGATTATTTTTTCCAGAATTGTGTGGAAGTATATAAAACCTATATATACCACGATTGGTGACACTACGATGGAAAACAAAAAAGTTTTTTTCTACTAGAACTATAGTTCTTAGACCGATCGTTCCTATGGCAGCTATATGATATAGTCATCCGATCCGGCCGGTTTCGACATATTAGTTGCGTGCAGTAAAACGAAGACTCTGTGCAAAATTTCAGCTCGATAGCTTTAAAACTGAGGGACTAGTTCGCGTAGAAACAGACAGACAGACGGACGGACGGAATTGAACTCAGCTCGTCGTCCTGATCAAGAATATATATAGTTTATGGGGTCGGAAATGAATATTTCTATGCGTTACAAACTTCTGGGCAAAATTAATATACACTTTTCAAGTGTATAAATATTGAAAAATTCGATTGAGGTACGCTCCAGAATTATATCAATTCTGATCATAACCTAATTTACCGTTTTCATTTCCGATCACCTGGAGTCCCGGAATCATGGCAATCACCTATACTCTATTTTTTTAAGACCGTTAAATTGTAGAACAGCCCTCAAAATGCAAAATATGTTTTTTTATTTTATTATTTAACTAATAAATACCACATAACAAAAAACCATATAGAAAAAGCTTTTATGGTTTTCTCTCCAGAATTTTTTTAAAACATTTAAAAAACCATATGAAAACCCCTTAATGAGGCACCAATCAAATATTTTACAATTATTGAAAGAAGATGATGTAAGTTATTTTTATTGAACTGAAACATTTTTTAAAAGTTTTAAAATAACATTAGGCAACATGATCCAGTTTATAGTCGGAGTGCTAATGATTCTAAATGTTTTGCTTGTGCTTAACATGAATCTGTTTGACAAAATGATCTATCACTTCAGGATTGTTGATAATTTGAGCCTTAAGGTGGCAAAAGTATCTTTTTTGTTTAGCATTTTAAGGTATGTTTTCTTTAGCTTCAAATTAAATTATTCCAAACAATTCAAGGCTTTTTTTCAACGAAGATATATCATTTTGAATACACACGAAAATCATTTAGAATCACCACCATCCCTTCAATAAACTGAAAAAAAGTTCAATTTTGTTGCCTTGTGTAGTTCGTTCCGAAATAAATGATCCAAAAGAAGTTGTAAATGTTCCTAAAAATGTTTACTTGCAGAGTTATAGTGAAATGCTTGTGTTTTTGTATATATTATGTAGTGAATACATTTTCTATAATGATAATAAAGGCCATTTAAATGTTAGCTTATAGCATTTTTCTTGTTTAATTCTGTCTGATACATCTGCTTAAAAATGTTGTAAAAACCTGTTGCTAATTTCTGCTCATCTACATATTAGTTATCCCAAAGAACTCAGCAAAAGCTCAAAAAAGGCCGAACATCTTCTTTCAGTGTGCAGGAATTTCTGAATGATTTGTTAATGTTGACAAGACCAGATCTTAGATGGCTCACCAGGGGACCCCATGCCAGCCGAGTTTTTGGCTATGGCATCTTAAACTTCGGAAGATGAACTGGCTTCTACGATCAATGAGCGGTGTGTTCCCCAAGGCTAAAAAAGACTATGGGTCTCCTAAAAAGCTGGGCATTACTTTTTTAAAATCTAAAAAAAGTTACAACTTTTTTATCAGATGCACTTGTTGATAGAGTAATTTTTTATCAAAATTTTAAATAAAATTTATTGATTTTTAAATGTACAAATAATTAAAAAAAATAAAAAAAAAAATGCTGAGATCTTATTTTTTCCACTTTGCCATAGTTGCCCATATTTGTATAGCTATTTAACTTACACTTACTGTGACAAGTGAGGCATAATATTTCGAATTAAATCAAAACCCAACAGTGACAAAAACAACAACCACTTGTACACATGTACAAGAAAACATCAACAACATGTAGAGAACATAAAGAAAACAACGTGATTCACACAACTTTGCTTGGTTTTGTTTTGCGACTTTGACTTGTCATGATGTTCTGGTGGCACCTGGCAGACCTAGACACGGCTGGGAAAAAATGCGGCTTGAGGCTTGTTGTTGTTGTTGACGGTTAACGAATGAGTTTCTTAACCCCTTTTCAACAAGATGTTCTTTGGTTTATTTATATACTTGGTATTTATTGTGGCATGCAAATTGCCCTTGAAAAAGAGTAGCCTACTTATTGGGGCAAGCCAGTTGATACGGGTCTGGTCAAGTCTCAAGTCTTGACAGTCTGTTGAAGCTGGACGACTGCAATTAATTAAGAGTATCAACCGTTCATTGAACCAATCTTTTAATTTTGAAAATGAGTTAAATTGATTTGCACACGTATTGTGTTTAAGTTTAAGCGAAAAAAAAAGAAAAGTTTTGCCTTAGCAGACACACAAAACTTGTGCTGTTAAAGGCCAATTTCTTGAACTTGAACTCAGGTTCCTTGAACTGAAAAAGAAATCGGTGCACACACCTTTGTGGAATAAAAATTTGGTGCGTCTGACATTTGGCATATGTACATTGTACATACGCAGGTGAACTAACATTTAAATGGCTTTATTTCATTGGACCTTGTCTAACTCTCTCTCTCTGACAATTGTTTAACTTAAGAGGGTTTACCCGTCTGCCAGGATTGTTTGCCTTAGTCAAAGACAACTATTGACGCCCCCACATGCCACAATTCGATTTAAGCATCTTACCCACTCACCAGCTTGATTAAAGCTGCCTAAGGCCACGAACCTGAGTTCGTTCTGACCCAAAAGTGTTTTATTATTGTATTTATTTTCTTGGCTCAGCCCTGTGTTTTGATTTAACACCTTTTCCAGGTGCCATTGGTGGTGCGTGCCTGCCAACTGGCCGCACCCACACACACATTTAACGTGGGTGATTTATAATTTTAATGATGTTACCATAGCTGGGCCAGCGCGTGTTGCCACTGGACACACCAACCGGCCCTTGTTTTTGTTACTGGTGGAGTGGGCGGGTGGGGGTGGGCGTTTAATGGTGGGACCCAAACAATGTGCATAATTGGCAGCCTTTGCATATCAATCTAGTTGGCGTTGCCTGTTGATTAAGCAGTAATCAGCCAAAAATAGACGAACATGAGTAAAGGTAGGAGGTGTAAAAGCTGACCACACGGCGTATGCTTGCTCTGCAAAAATTCGATTGATTTCCTCTTAACTTTTCATTTCATTTGATATCGCAAATTAAGTGCTTCTCAATTGAGTTATTCGCTGATGTGTCACACGTTCTATATGGTCAGCCTCAAGGACGTTTTAAAGTGCGGTCAATTGGGCAAAGATTTACTTTTCAACTTTTTGCCCCCATCTCTGTTGTGTTGTTTTCAGTAAAATCCGCTTAAGGGCGTGTTTACAAATGTTTCTATTTCGGTTTTTGGACCCAACACCTGTTCCCACCCACAGCATCTTAAGTTCTCAGACTCAAAGATACAATGCCAATTGATGATTACTTTTGTCAATCGAATTGATGGCTTGCTGATTCCAGTTGGCAGAACTCTCGCACTTTTAAGCGCCTTAAAAAAAGGATACCTGGCCACTGACCCAGCTGACTGCTGTGACTTATAGTAAGTAGTAAGCTGCGTGCTATTTCATTTCTAAACCAGAAATAAAGCTACATAAATAATGAGGCCAGAGGTAAAGTAGATACTTATTTATGCTGTGTGTCACAGCATCGTTGATATAGTACGAGGGTTAACATTTATATGTCTAGCCTTGTGCGATAAACAATTGAAAATTCCAAATTTTGAATACTGTCTTCCAACAAAACAAAGACCATAAGCACAACAGCAGGAAAGCAAAGGAATGCACAAGGTTTTTTGGCACACCAAGTCAAATTATAAAGATATCTACACGAAATTTGGTTTATTCGCATAATTTAGGCCCCCAATACGACTTACAAAGATAATGGTCTTTCAATTTAGATCATTATTTTATATAACTACCATATAAACGATCTGGCCGATTTTCACTGACTAATACCTCGTTTACACATAAAATGTATCATGATAAATGCCCTTAAAAGTGTGCAAACTTTATTTGCTTTAAGAAACGTCATACTTATGGAAGCGTCATACATAATTTACACTGTGAATTTGTTCATATTGTCGAATCAGTTAATATTGTACAAAATAAATTAGTGTTAAGACAAATATAAAAGAAAGTTGTTCTTTAATTATTCCAATTCTTAGACATAGCAGACATTGAAGGGCATTTAACATGATAAATTTTGCGTGTATAAACGAGTTATAATTCCAAGGTGTCCTACCCAACGAAATACAACAAGCTCAAACGGAATTATTACTCTGTGTGCACGAATTGACTAGAGCATAGACGCACCATGATGGGATTAATGTTTCTGCGCAAGATCATTGAATGTGATATCGATGCATCAAACCTACTTGTTCAAGTTAACTTTAATGCTCTTTCGAGACGAGCTCGGAGCTATATTCACATAAGACTTTATAATTTCTCTTTATTGTATGACTCAAATTGTCCATTTCGAGTCCTCTGCAGGGATTACAACAATTACTCTTCTACTACTTGATAGGACAGCGACTTCTGCTACCTTTGAGGCATCCCTTCTGATTACCTTTGCCTTTGCGAGCAGGGGAGTACCAAGTCATTAGACTAACTAAATTTCCGCCATCGAATCAGAAGGGAATCCTTTTTCACTCTACAGCCTTTATTCTTTCTAAATTACCTTATATACTTATTAAATATCTAAATGTAACTGTTTCAAAATTATGAAGTTGCTAATAACTAAATAAATAAATAAATAAAAAATAAAAATTCCTCTAAAACTGTGCCAGCATTCGGTTGAATCGATGACAAAATGTTGCGCAGCCGTTATTACCATTAAAGTCATCGCACCTTAACATTAAATTTATAGAATAATCTTAGCTTCAATAGACAATTTTCTATAAGAAATGATTTGAATCATTTCTGCAACCTTAAGTGCATAACTAATTTCCTTGTTTTTTCATAAAATTCCTGATATTAATCGATTTACAATCTCTACATCACCGCAGAATATGAAATTCGTTCACAAGCTAATTCTCGGAATGGTTGCTACTCAGACACTCCTCCTGTTGGTAGTACCCTGAAGTTGCTACTGTTTTGTGCTTCGTCTTCGTTGTGAGTTCTCCTCAACATTATCCAATGCTTCCGATTATCTACCGCAAGTTCATCAAGAAGTTACCCACTATTTTGTTGGTCATCTGGTACAACTTTTCCAGTTCCTGCGGAATATAGCCATTGATATCTGATTCTGGTATTCTTATGTATTAAATATATTTTTCTTTACCAAGTTTTTGATTTGAAAAATCTTTAAATGTTATCTTAGCATCTTGATTTATCAAACCTGTAAACTTCTTTTGGTCATAAGTCTAATTAAGCAGATTACTATTAACACGAATACATAAATAAATTGAATTACTTTTTGTGGGGAAAACTAAATTTGAACACTGCATTTTGGAACCAATTTTCTTCAGTCAAATGGATTCTATATTTGATTACATTAAAAATTCCAGTTATTACCAAATCTCTCTTAAATGTTGTCAACCTGTTGTTGTTACATTCTTTAAGGCTCAGCCAGCTTCTTTCATTTATTTATAAGACGCTCTGTCGCAAATGAGTGTTTGTTCACTTTCGTTAGTATGCAGCTGTTGTACAGATTCAATGACCCTTAACGCTTAGAAATTCTTCTTCTACTTATTAGTTTTGTTTCGCATTAAATGTTATATGCAATTTGTGGATTTGTCTGTCGACATTTAAAGGTTGCGTGTTGAATTCAGGGAAAGTTTTCGCTCGTCAGCTGCGGTTCATTTTGTACCCAAAATCCCTTTGACACTGTCCAACTTAGGCGCTTACTTTGCGGTACATTTGGCAGCACGTGGTGCGTGCTGGCACCACATCTCCCAATGTCCATTGTCTCAGAGAGCCTAATACCGCTTAAAGTCGTTGGAATTTTCTTGCGTTAGTTGGCAAAAAAAAAAAAAAAAAAAACAAAAAAATCAATAAGCCTGGGTCCAGTCGACCGCTCTCGTCAATAATTGAACTAAGCAAAGGACTTGTTGTTTTCGTTGTCCTGCCGCAGCTAATTTTTTATTCATTTCGCTTTTCATTGGATTTTTGGAGTGGGTGTGTGAGTGGTGGATAAGATGTTTCCCATTTAGCTGGCTCATTTATGCTGCTCGTGTTTGGCCTTAATAGCTAAGCGTATGTGTGGCTTACAGATTTGTGTAACTGCGGCACGCATTCAATTATGCATGTCTCTTGGCCGCAAAAAAGAAACATACGCAAAAGACGCCCACTAAACGGCCCGACCAAGTGAACAGAGCTAGGGCGTCCATTTCGCTTAGATTTAATTAATACACATGAGTTGAATGGCTTATTAATTTTCCGTAATTGGTGACATCTTTGACGCACTATGGACCGAAAAGTCTTATTTTGAAAAAAAAAAATATTGGTTAAGAAATGAATTAAAAGCAGGGAAGAAAACTGAGAAGGCTAAGCCAAATTTAACTGTGCCGAATCTTTAGTTCACTTGCAAAAGCACGCTAGGATATAGATTTCAGATTTCGAAAAACTCTGAATCGGATGATTGTTAACTTAAACTTGTTAAAAGGCAAAATAAAGTTTCTTACAAAAAGATCCATTCTCCAAACCAAATAGGATATAGTCATCCGAACAAAATTTTAGGACTTCAACTTAATAATAAATTTCCTAAAAACTGGATAGATGGTTTCTGAATCAGATGATTGTTTACTTCTAAATTGGACCAGCTTACTATCAACAACAAAAAAAAACAAGTTGTTCCTAAAAAGACCCATTTTCCAAACCATATCCTATTTGGTCATCCGATTTTTAAAAAACGTTGGAGATTCAATTCAATTTTAAATTTCCTAAAATATGGATGAATGCCTGGAAAATAAATGGAAATTAATGTCTTAGCGGAGCTCAGGAAAATTGAAACAAGTAAGACGTCAAGCGGATCTGAGAGCTGCCGAAACGTCGAACAAGCGGATTATTTGCCGCATACAACGCATCCCAGCGAGCTGCTGAGACGATGAACAAGGTCAGCGGCAGGCCAGGTTGTTATCTTGTAGGAAATCGAACGAATAGAAAGAAAAAACTATAAATATTTGAGGAGGGACTTCAAAACCGAAGAAGACAACTGTAAACACGACGTGCACAGGCAGCCTCGACGCTCGCGAAATTGGCTGAATACTGTCGCGTCACGCCCGGTGGAGATGAAAGTAGAGCGTTTGGTCGCATAGTAATATGAACTATTTCTATAAATTATTAAATTCTTAAATTGCATCATAATTAGCATAAATATTATTCTTTACTGTTTATAAACAATCAATCTCTCTTTGTATAAAAGGAATAAGCTAGTTATTAGGCTTCGCTCGCATTTGAGTAAAGGCCTCATTCCAAATAACATACAAATTTATTTCGACACTATGCTTCATATAAATAACACAGCTTTTCAAAAGCATTAAGCCTTCAGGGCTTTTCAAAAGTGTTTCTATTCATATGAAGGATTGTGCCGAAAATAATGTATGTCCCCTGGAAGGAGGCCTTAAATAATAAAGTTTTCTTTAAAAAATATACTGGTATGTTCTGGTTTTCACTTAAGTGAATTTGAAAATGGTACATGTTCACTTTTCTTATAAACGATCAAGGTAATCGGTATCAAATCTTATATAGGATCTTACTTTAAATGCGGCGGACTCGACATCAGCTTAACACATCAACACATGTACCACATTCCATTTCGAAAAATCTTGTTTAAAGTAAAAGCCGAAACAGGTATGACAATTTTCCTTAAATAGTTTTCCAAATGAAAACAATTGGTTTTCAAAATTTTGGAAACTTCGCCTGCAAAGTACGAAAATGATTGTCAAACTGTTGAATGTAAGTTTAAAGTTTTTCATCGAGCTCCCAGCCAATTTTCAAAGCTCTACATAATAAAAAAATTACGAAATAACAGGTATTATTGTATTACGAAATTGAAAGTTTTTGGCTCTTACAATCTATTTTAATATTGATGAATTAGTTAACCCACCAATTCATATATATAAGATAAAACATATGTTAAACCCAAATTATTTTAAGAGCTCTATATATAAATGTAAATAATAAATGTGTTTATATAAATATAAAACTGAATAAAAACTAATTAAATATGCAATTTTTGTAGAAAAAAAATGTGTTGTTATTGAAGATTTTCTACCATAATAAAAACTTAAAATACCTCGAATTTAGGGTAATTTTTTTATCATAGTTTTAGCACTTTTCATACCCAAAAATTGATACTTTAAGAACCTTAAACCTATAAAATAAAATGTTAGAAATTTTTACTTCAGTTTTGGGACTTAGAAAAACAATATAATTTTTGTTAATTCTTACCTTAATTCAAGCAAATATAATACCTAAAAATTTATATATTGGTAACCTCAAACTTAGAACATATCATCCCTTAAAATTTAGGTAATTTTTAACTCAATTTTTAGACTTAAAATAACATAAAATTTTGGGTAATTCCTAACTTAATCCAAGCAAAAATAGAACATAAAAAATAATATATATATTACCTCAATTCTAGGACATATCATGCCTTAAAAATTGGGCAATTTTTACTTAAATTTTTAGACTTAAAATAACCTAAGCTTTTGGGTAAGTCTTACCTTAATCCAAGGAAATATAGTACCTAAAAAAATTGTATATATATTACCTCAATTCTAGGACATATCATGCCTTAAAATTTAGGCAATTTGTACCTCAAATTTAGCCCGTAAAGTGCCTAAACGTTTTGGGGTTGGAATTACCTAAAATTTAGGTAATTTTTCCTAAATTTTTAGGCAATTTTTTTTTAGTTTTTAGGCAATATTTTTTTTTGAGTGTGATAGACAAATAAAAATGTGACCTCGCCAAGCAGTCCGCTATATTTTACAAACTTGACCAGCCTGCTTAATATTTGTTAAGCTTACAAAAATGTCAAAATTAGTCTGACCATACTATTGACCCATATTCTTGATCAGCATCAATAGCCAAGTTGATGGAGCACTGTCGAGTTCAGGTTCAGAATAAATGGCAAATAATCGAATCAAATTACAATAGTTCTGAGGTACCAAACCAGATATGTTTCATTATCGAATTTACTCCTAACTACCACAGTGCATTCACAACTGTAATTGTTATAAATTAATCTGCCATAAATTGCTTAAATTCGGACCTACAATAAAATAATAAAATAAGGCTTGAGTGAGCCGGACAACTGGTCTGTAATTAATTCAAATTTGCTTAGTAGCGTTCATGGGGGCGTATGAGTGATATTTTAGTTTTAAACTACGCAACCTAATTGCTATTGTTAAAAGAAAAAGAAAAAAAAAAACAACAACAGAAAGAGCGAAGGAAAATGCAAATTTAATTAGAAACAATACCAAATGGTTTCTTGTGTTTAAAATACAATTTCCTTTACGACAGTCTAAACGAAAGCGCGCCTTGTGCTGGGCCGCCTTTTGTCCACGTCTCCTGCTTGTGCTTTTGTTTTCCTGTTATTGGCAGCCTGACTTGCGACTTTGGGTTCGACATGCTAACAAGAGTGAGTAGCATCCAGCCACACATAAACACATAACACACATACACACAACGACAAAGTGACATGTTGAGCGAAAAAAAAATAGCTGAGGAGAACAACAAACCAGACAAAAGAAAACAAAGCGACAACGACAGCGTCTTAGTGGAAGTTCATTTTCAGGTCGTCTTGGCAGTGAGCAAAGCTGCCATTTTCAGGAGCCTCCTGCGCTGCTCTTTTTTTGTATTTTTGCTGTGTGTGTGTGGCACCTGTTTGTTTTTCCGAAGTGTTCCTTTGATTAAATATCAATGTAAACGCATCAGCCGTTTGAGCACAGTTTAAACGGAACGGTTGAGTTTGATTAATGTCCCTAGATTATGTTCAAGCAGGAGTTGAAGTGGCAGGTGGCCGATGTTAGCTTCTAAATTATGACTTTCCAGCGAATTGGTTAACTTGTCGTGCCGAGAGTTTTAACTGCCATTTGGAAAGAAGATAAGCATTGTCATGGTTATGTGTGTGATATATTTTTTTTTATTTTACTAAGGGTGAATGCACGGATTGGCGGGTAACATAATATACATAGCTTCTGAGTGCCTTCTGCTGGTTCTCTAGGTGATGATATCGCTACTTTCAGCGGTAGAGCCTAATGTTATTTCTACACTCAGAGAAAGAAAAACCTTTAACCTTCAAAAACATATTCCCGACAGTAAGTAGAAACTGTTTGAATTCCGATTTTAATGAATGACCAAATTCAAGAGCGTAGCCAGCTTTCCATAAAGGTGGGGGCAAAAATAGCTTGAATATTTTTAAAAAAAATTTTTACGTATACCTAATATTAAATTCGTGCACACATTTTGGCACATTGCTCCAAGTTTTTTTATTATTTATGCAACTTTAGATGTGTTTAGCGCTTGGAGATTTATTTCAAATCAGGGAAAAACATTTTGCTTATCATGCTTTAGCAACGAAAAAATGGTTGCTTGAAGTGCCTTTCGTTTTCGAAATCAATAAACATTTTCTTTATTTTAAACCATTTTTGCAGTAACATACAAATATTTTTAATGCAAAAAGTCTCTGTGAGATTCATAGTCCAAATAGTTCAATATTTTCCACCTTATTGCGCATAAAAAGTTATGTTCAAAATGTAAGATTCAATTAAAGCTTTTAATTTTTCCGATAAAGTAAATAAAAACTATTTTTTCTTATTTATGGTACGTATGTTACCTTTCCAAAGAAAGTTTTTCTTTAACGCTCACTTAAGGGGGTACATCAATCATATGTTTCAATACTTTTTAAAAAATTCGGCGTCCGTTTATAAAAAAAAATTCGAATTTCTGAAAAAATGTTTTTTCTCTTGATTGAGGTACGGGCCATAATTGCATCAATTATTCGTCGATTGCAACATGGCTGATTAAAATCAGTTTTTAGAATTGGCGAAATCATGGCTACCACGTCTAAAAACGTGGTTTCGACAAAAACGCGCTTAAAGTTTCAAGCAAAGTATAAAATACTCACTTTAGCCAGAACATTGCTATTTAAAAATGATTTAAAGGGGATGAAAAGAGAATGTCCAAGCTATAATATTAAGGCAAAACAAAAAAATCGAAAAAAAAATGTTCAAAGGTAAAAGACCTGAATACTCCTAGTGTGACCATATGATCACGCAAAAACGCACACAAATGCCTTTTTAAAACATCTGTTGCCAGAAAACTATAATTTCGATAATTGAATGCAATGTATCGAATGAAACTTAAAAAACCGTCTGAAGATCTAATTAAAAAAAATTATTTTTAGTCTAAAAGCATCCTAAGGAATATTGGTAACTCTTTTTTATTTTGTTAATCATACGTGAATTAATTTGGGCATATTCAAGTTCAACAATAATTAAATTCAGAATAATTTTTCTGATTTTTATAATGCAAAAATTCGTTGAATTTTTTAAATCCAATTCTATTCGACTTTTAGTTGGGGTACCACTTTTATATTAAACATGGTTAATAGTATCTTAAAATGACAATTACGCATATTTAATGATTGGGGCCGATACGCCTAGTAAAACCGGCTTATGATCTTTGTTTTAAGCATATAAATATTTGCACTGATATTAAAACAAAGGATGCTTGGCGAGGGTACACATGGGCATTTTCACAGAAATGTCCATCTAGACCGAGAAATAACACAAGTTCACAGCGGAAAAGACCCATTGAAGCCATTATTTTTTAATGATGTACTCAAAAATGAATTTAAAAAATTATTGTACGGATACGTTTTTGAGTTCGAATTTTTGTTTAGTTTTTTCGGAGGGTACTTTTTAAGCCCTATCTCAAGTTAGATACTTTAGATGGAGTCAATCAATTTATTAATTAAAAGCGAATGCATTTCTTAATAATCTAGTTGAAGAACATTTTTCAATCGGTTTAAAAGCTTGAAAGTTAGAAGAAACAATATTTTGAAATAAATTATTTTTTCTCAAAAAACGTGAAATATTGGATTTCCTTAAATCTGTAATTGGTTAAAAAATTAAAATCAAAAAATTGTTTTTTTCTTTTACACTCTTTTACTTTTAAAACACTACTTACACTTTTAGAAAACAATTTTTTTTCTCGTTTTTAAGAAAAAATTCGATTTTTTCGAGATATTTTTGCTTGTAGCGCACAAACTACTAAACCGATTGGAAAATGAGCTTCAACTAGATTATTAAAAATTGCATACCATTTTGCTTGCTGACATCTAATGTTTTTATCTCGAGATATGTCTTAAAATGTAAGGGTACCTACCGAAAAACTAAAAAAAAAATCTAACTCAAAAACGTATCCATAAAAAAATTATTTAATTTTATTTTTGAGTTTAGCATTCCAAAATACATAAAAAAAAATAATAGGTATTTAATTTTTTTTTTTTTTTAAACTAGTATAGATGGTGTTAAGGCAATTAAAAAATAATATTTTCCATAATTATAAAACATAAACTTAGTATCGGATAATGTAAATGCATATAGAATTAATAAAAACCAAGCTTGGAGACGCTACCATTAAAAACAAATACTAGAACTCCTTTTGGGACTGGAGAAGTGTGGGTAAAATGTTGCACACTTTCTTTCTCATGTATGTTGCACAGGCGGCAGAATTCATCCTATGTGGCTTAAAGTTTAAAGCAATCATTTCATTACCTAAGGCAAGCCAAAAATGGCAAGCAGTCTCATACTGTACCACGGCTGTTTTATCCATCATGATGCCCACGCACAACCCTTTTGCGGCATAGGACAGGCTGTTCATGGGCTTTGCATTATGCAGAGTGCATTATGAGTTTACTCCTCAATATGGGCAGTCAACACTGCAGCACACTAATGTATGCAGATGACGTTGCTTTTAGCTGAGACTCGAGGCAAAATGCAAATGATTGGACAAACTTTCCAAAGACCCTAATCAATGAAGGCACAAATGCTGATGCCAAAACACTGCACTTAAGTAGTATATGACGCCATGGTCCATGGCCAATTATTAAGTTTTTTAACTAAAAACTTTAGCTTTTGTTTGCCTTTATTAAATTTTACATTTCCCCGAAAAGTATGCTAAATGTTCAGTTTACAGTCTGTGAAATTTAATCTGCTCCATAAGTTTAAGTACACGCTTACATCTAACATTTCTTAGACACGCCACCTCGAGTTCAAACCGAAACGTGCGTTGCCATTTAAAGTTTACAACTCTACGCCACCCGCATAATTAAGGAACAATCTTTAGAGCGTGTGTGTGTGCGATTGTGAGCACATGAAAATATTTATGCGAATTACCTGCAAAGCGCTAATTAAACATTTTTATGGGCCTCAAATAAAAAAGCCATAAACGCATGCAAATAAATTTGTATCGCGGTCACAAACATTTCGTTTACAAATTTTAAATGCTTAATTGTGCCCAAATATGAATATATGAACCACTTCATCAACCTAAATTTTCATACTGTCATTCAACTTTGCACTGACCACGTTTGGGCAATTGACAAACTTGTATCCATTACTTTTGTCTGCCATCGCTGACCTTTTTTGGTGCTTTAATAAAAACAAAAGGGTTGTCGCACCATGAGAGCTATTCAACCCCTACGAAGAGACCACAAGTGGCGTAGGCGTGTACCAAGTGGGCACAAGATGTCAATTTGAAATTTAAAGGATGACATTTATTTTTCGTTTTTTTTTTTAATAGGCAGGCCATGACTATTTTGAAATATCATTCATAGAGGAGTTCCTTCTTACACATGTTTCTATCAAGAATTATATTTTGATCCCTGTTACTTTTAGTTGATTGTTTGGAGCATAAGTTGATGCTTATCTCCTTGTTGACTAAATTTGTCAGTTGAGTCAGCATCAAAAATCTAGCTTTAAGAGCTTAAATATCTTAGATATATCTAAAGGCTCGTTAGTAAAACTTATTGAAATATAATGATATTTTAGTTTTCTTTCTTTCTGTTTTCAAATTGTCACAACATTCTCTAACAGTATCGAAAATATGGAATAAATAATCTAAAGAAGTTCTTTCATGTTTTCTTACAGCTGACTTTAGCAGCTGATGAAGATGACGGCTGTGTAGAGGTTAAAAAATAATTGTAATACAGTGAATATCTGTTATATGCAAATGCAATAATGCATCAATTTTTTTGCATTAAGGCTTATAATATAATTGATATTTTCTGTAGTAGATTTAGAACAGACAGCAAATTGGCAACCGTCAACCAAATAGCCACATCTTCCCCCACCCCCGACCGGTACTACCACGACGACCCTAAAAAGTAGGCAATGCAAACGGCAGTTCTTAATGCTTTAGGACATCTGGTGCCTAGAAGTATGCAATAGAAATTAAAGTTCGTAGTTCCTTAGAATGAAAATTTGAATTTTTGACTCAGTAATAATCTTATTGTCAAATGATCTTTAGTTTATGCTGACAAAGGTTTAATTGTCGATTATTTAAATATTCAATGATTTTTATTTTTTTCACCTGTTCATAATAATTCTACTCATTTTCTATATAAATCTACAATAATTGTTACTTGTAGAGATTTATTTTAAAAATAATTGATGATGTTTTATTTCTAGTTTTATTAATTTTAATCCCAATAAGAATTTCTGTTCGGAACTTTATTGTTATACAAAGCGGGGTTTTCAAGGGGCGCGATATAAAGCACGATGGTTCAAAAACTATGAGCTCATAGTTTTGCTCTAAATGTCTCTAGTAAGCTGAATGTAGCTATAGGCATAACAACAGTTTCTTTATCGAGAAGGAGCCAAAAGTCAAGCCATCAGTATGAACATTAATCGAGTTAAGTGGGCCTGCAGACCTTGATTCATTCTTCTTTAGATGGTTTTATTTGTATCTTTAGAGAATTTGCCAGCATTAGGTGGATTTCTGTGTGTGAAACCCGACAGATTTTCGACAATTTTTTGAAATTATTTTAACCCACTCGACATTAGGTTTTTATGTTTTGAACCATCACGCGCCCCTTGGAAAACCTCCGCCTACTTTGTATAAAAACTTAAGATCGAAACAAGTTCTTATTGGGATAAGTATTCTGAATTTTTCAAAAAAAAAATCTCAAAAAAATTGTATGTTTTTGATTAGAAACAAAAAAACAATCGAGTAATCATTATGCTTGAGTAATAAAAAATAAAACTCGAATAAAACATCATCAATGATTTAAGAAAAGTAACAACTATTGTTGATTTATATAAATAAAATCAGTCAAAATAATTATGAACGATGAAAAAAATACATATTATTGCTGTTCTAGAAACTGAACCCAAAATGATACCTTTACTCTAGGCGGAAAAAATTTTAAAGTGAATGCTTCATATTTTTTAAATTGTAAAAAAGGAAACTGGTATAGAAACCTGATTAATTGATAAAGAAAGATTGGTTCAAATCATTTCAATCATAGGGAATCTTTGGGTTTGGTTCCTGAAACCTTTGAACCTCAGGTTTTGGTTCGAACCTTGGTTACGTTGATCAAAAAAGAATAGCCCTTTATTTATTTATTTATACGTTTTGATTGATTAAAAGAAAATTAAATTTTCAAAATCTGCCTACATGTTTAAAAAAATAAATTTGGTTCCGATCTCAAGACGGTATCTGACTAAATTTAAGAACTGGAACATCCGTTACACAGAAAAAAAAATCGCGAAAAGGTTGGTTATATGTATTTAGAAATTTTACTGTTTTACGTACGTTGATTTGCGGCGGCTAGGTTTTTTTTAAGGCCTATGGTTTCTTAGTAAAATGTTCTTAGAATTGTTCTTTCTGATACATTGCCCGCCTTATAATTTCATAATCCTCTAATGAAGTCGCTCTAAAGAAAAAATGTGTACATATCAAAATTTGTCATCACAGTGGAATATAGTCTCCCGATTCCTACCAAATTTTTCAAATCTGTTTGAAAGCATTAAATAGTCGTTATTGTTGAGTTTAAGAACGCTATCATAGAAAA
The DNA here is from genome assembly GCA_018904225.1 of Lordiphosa mommai. Lineage (NCBI taxonomy): Eukaryota > Metazoa > Arthropoda > Insecta > Diptera > Drosophilidae > Lordiphosa > Lordiphosa mommai. Next base: position 156,554 of record JAEIFT010000319.1, on the reverse strand, counting down.
CAAATATATTTTTCTCACTAAGACCCATTTTCTGCTCGATTTGTTTTATGGCAGCTATAGGATATAGTCATCCGATTTTAACCAAATTTTGTAGAACTGTTTGAAAGCATATAATATTTATAATTCCAGAGTTTACGAACGCTTTCATAGAAATCATAAAAGTTTTTGTTACTAAGTGCCATTTTCCGACCGATCGGTCCTATGACAGCTATAGGATATAGTCATCCGATTTTTAGCAAATTTTGTAGAATATTTTGAAAACGCTGTCATGGAAAATAAAACAAATTTTCTGGATACATCCAATTCGGGTGGTTCCTACAAACAGATAAGTTTCGTCCAGTAAAAAGAAGATTCTGCGCAAAATTTCAATTCAGCTCGTTGTCCTGATCAAGAATTTATAAGGATTATGTGGTCGAAAATAAATATTTCAATGCAATGCAAACTTCTGGAAAAATTTAATATACACTTTGCAAGTGTATAGAAATGATACCAAAAGTAAAACACTTGGCACTTTTGTTTTTTTTGGCCGGAGTTTGTTTTGCGTTGAGTACCTAGCTTTAAGACTAAATCATTTTAGTCTGTCCTTGTATCTGGCATTATGCAACCAAAGGCATTTAGCACAAAGGAGAAGAAAATGGTTGCAACTTGATTGCAGCACATTCTCCTTATCCAATTTGCCAAGGTAAAATTATAGACAAACAAGAAAGGAAAAGCTAGAGGAGCTGCCTAGAAAAGATGAGAAACTGTTTATCTGCAGTTGTTATCTCAGTTGAAATGTTATTCTTCTCTGCATGTTGATTTTTCGAATTGAAACTAAGTCCCCCTGCTGATGTGTTGATATTTGTGGTATTGTAGTTGAGTATTCAATGGAAAAATGGAAATGCCTTTCATAGAAATGGTAAATTACGGGTAAAAGCAATGCTAACATTAAACCTACTTAATTACAAATATATAATGAATTTATGGGGCTTAATTGAATATGTATAAGTGTACATTCCCACAGACTTTCATGTGATAACGGTTCAAGTAGACACACACTCACACACATGAAGCCCTTTCTCATGCATAATTTGACATAGAAAAATATGGGACTGGCGCTTCCTATTTCTTGGGTGATTTATTTCACTTTTGGGCAAAAGTTGACATAGCACTTGGACTTGGACTCCCTTAAGTTTGCATGTATGCTGGCTTATTGCTTTTTGGCAGGCAAAAAGTTTACCACAGTTGCGTAATCTATCGAGAGTTTATGTTAAGCATCTCTTTTCCCCCCTCTCTGCGAAAAGTTGACACAATGAAAGCTTAATAGAATTTAAGATCTAAGAAAATGAATTTTAAACTTTTCTCACATTTTTTTTCCGCAGTGGCAACTGGGAATGGAGCAGGTGACACACAGGCAGGGTGCCATTATCAGAGGCTGTTTCGCTGATTACACACAAAGTGTAAACAAGTAGACAGACGCCAATATTGGGTCCTGGACCACGTCGTACACGTGCCAGGGACTAATGTGCTGCTAAAGTGTGCCGCATAAATAATACAGTTTATGAGCAAAAGAAGCCACAGCAGCAGGAGACCCTAGGACCACAGCCACAATCTCAAATTGACTTTGGCTTTAAGCACACGCACACAAATACATACACGTGGCGACCGTGACACAAACAGCAAACTTGAATTATCACAACTTTTCATTTAAAATCATTCGATTTCAGGCTGTAAAAAATAAAGTAAGCATCACTTACTTGCATTTCACTTAATCAATTGAAAAGCAAAGCTTAAATCAAATTTTGATCCACTGTGCCATGTGCCCAGAGAGATATGTATGTCGAACAAATTGATTTTTTTTTTTTTTTTTTTTCCCTCCAAGTTTTTTGGGCTGTATCAGCGCGAAGCTGTCGCCTCCCATTTGGGTGAAAACAGGCCACAACTTCCCGCATTGAGTAAGCTATGATTTTCGTTTTCCTTTCCTGCTGGCAGCCATTGGCATTGGCATTCCGGCGCACAACTTACGGTGATGTTCATTTTGTAAAGTATTTGAACACATTTTTTATGCCTCTCAGACGTGGACTTATTCTGGCGTTCACTTTCTTTTTCGTATTTGTTTTTTTTTTTTGTTTTTTTTGTTGTTTCGCTTTCCCTTTCCTGCCAATTGGCCGGCTTCAAACTACTTTATTTGGACATCTGTTTTGTTTGAAGTGCCGGCTGGCGCCAGATTTCTGCTTTAAACCCGGGTGAGCCACTCTCCATTCCACAAAAAAAGGCAAAAAAAACACAGAACAGGCATAAGGCGATGTAAATATTGTAGATTTTATTGTTATGGCAACTAATAAGTATATTGAATTGAGTAAACTTTTGTGCTTGAAATTATGTTGAAAAAAATTTACTTCTGTGAATTTTAATTAGCTGCTTGTGAATTGTTCCCTCCAAGTTTTCGTTTGCCCTTTAAGATCTTTGATACCCTCTAAACTGGTATTGGCTTGACCAAATTATAACACCAGTTTTAAGGGTATATGCATCCACATCATACTACCAAACTTGATCAAAATCGGATGACTATATCGTATTCAAAGATTATTTACGCAATTAATGATCGGGTTTCAAAATTCTTAAAATGAATTGCTGCCTGGAAAAAATGTTGTTTAGCGAATAATTTTTGTTTAATAAAACCCAAATATAGGAAATCATGGCCTAGCTTCTCAGAGCTAAACCAATCCAACCAATCCAAGTTTTTGAATAGTATTTTGGACATACAAAAAATTCTATCTGCTAGTTATCGAGATATTATCGTTTTTTCGATTTACTTAAATTCTCATAACTTATTTGATTTTACTCCGATTCATAAGTTCTTAAAAAAATAACATAGAAAAACCTTGGATAAATATTTTGTGTTTAGAAAAAAAATTTTGCCAAGGTGAGTGGATTTAATGTTATGGGCTCAAATGTATAAAAATAAAACAACTTTTTTGCTAATTTTGAAAATTTATCGAAAGTAAAATGCTTGTAAATGCAAAAATCTTATAAAATAATCTATGAAAATGTTTTTTTTTCGATTTTTTTTGTTTTGCATTATTATTATAGCTTGGACATTTTTCTTTCATCCCCTCCAAACCATTTTCAAATATTCGAAATAGTTTAGCAGTTATAGCCATTTAAGTGGAGCAAAGCTTTGCTAAAGTGAGTATTTTTTACGTTGCTCAAAACTTTAATCGCGTTTTTCTCGAAACCACGTTTTTTGACCTGGTAGCCATGATTGCAGTAGTTCTACTAAACCGATTTTGATCAGCCATGTTTTTGTATCTAGCACGTACTCAGTAAAGAGGAAAAACATTTTTTTAACTATTTTTTTTTATCTAAACTACAGGAAAAAAAACTTAAAAAATTAAAAAAAACATTTTTTAAAATATTGAAAATTATGATTGAGGCACGGGCCAGAATTACATCAATTCTGTTCATTACCTCATTTACCGTTTCCATTTCCGATCACCTGGAGTCCCGGAATCATGGCTACCATCTCTACACATTTTTTTGTAGACCTTTATTGGCAGGCCGATATCTTGTTGAACAGAACTGGAATTGCAAAATTTTTTTTTTGTTTATTATTTAATTAATAAATAACACAAAACCAAAAACAAATTGAAAAAGCTCCTATGGTTTTCTCTCCAGAATTTTTGTGAAAAACACTTATAATACCCTGTTCAAAGGTAAAAGACCCCTTAAAATTAACAAAAATGTTATGTTGTTTAATTTGAAAGTACACAGAAAAAAAAATTCAATCCAAACGGGCTTAAATCAATCCGAAACGGTAATGAAAACAGGGCTCAATACAAACTTGGATATTCTTAAGCCGATCTGAATAAGATTGTTTTGATCCTACTTTTATTAATCCTGAAAAGATTGCATATATCCCGCGATAATCTCATAAAGATTGAATTAATCCCAATATTGGAACTTAATTTAAGGTTGCCATAAACTGTCCCACCAAGCGATTGAAAAAACGAGAAGGCAAAGCTAGGGCAGCTTACGACTGATTTTGCGCGAAGTTATTTATACACTTGAAAAGTAACATTTTTACTATTTTTTTACACTAAACCCAAAAGAAAAACTGAAAATAAATTTAATCTGGTGATTTATTGAGGGGCTGGTTATAAATAACATTTACCGTTCGATCAATAACCTGGAGTCGGAATCAGGCTAAGCTGTTATAACATTTGCAGGATAAATTTTGTATTTTTTTAAAAATTTAAAAAAAATCGTTATTCAGAAATAAATTTTACAGTTGATTAAATGGTACCAAAAAAACTTTTTTAGTAAAAAATTTAAATTAATTTTTGTAATTGTTGATTTTTATTATTAAAATTTTTATAAAAAACTTATCTGTAAATAGAATATCTTTGATAGAGGATACAGATTTACTTAAACCTATAGATTAGTAATTTCATCCAATTTTGAAAATAATTTTTATTATAAAATTACAAAATAAAAATTAATTTAAATGTATATAAAACTGTTATTGAAAAATGGTATAAATTACCATTTAACTGTAAACGAAATTTTTTTTAAAAAGATAATATAACGATTTCAAAATATTTTTTTGATAAAAATTGCAAAAAAAAATTTATCCCATTTAAGGTTTATCAAAATGATGAAGATTCATGTACTCCATTTTATCGGGATCATATTTCTGGGTAGAATATTTTCACCCATAACTGTTATTTACGGTCCTGTAAAAACAACTTTTGGGGGAGTCAACATTTTGGGGGATTAGGAGTAGGCCTTATTACGTTGGATTGAGAATGGATACCTTAAACTCTCATTCTCTTCTCCACAAGTGCTGGATATTCCTTGTCCATGGGACAAATTTCACACTTTACAAATTTCAAGACCCTCAATCCCACATTGCAATGTGCATGGTTCAATTAAGTTTTCTGAAATACAAAGAAAGAAATATAAAAACTTTTATTGTCAACTTTTTCTGGGAATCGAACCCAGGACACTTTTGCACTGAACTTTAATTGAATCGCATCTCAACGCTCTGCACCGTCGCTCGCGAATCTCAAAAAATTCTCTTTCGCCCTTAACTTTATGTAAAGTATTTCAGACCAATTAACACGAATATCGCCATTAAAAAAAATCTATTTCCTTGTTATCAAGATATTATCGAAAAACTGTTTTCTCGGTTTTTTTTTTAAATGCCTCCAATTTTAATATACCCTAGCAAGAGTATAAAAAGTGGTTTAGAGCCATATCTAACAAATTATAAAAAAATATAAACTCGAAAAGATATGAATTTTTCCAGGATCAAATCGCGGTTTCAAAATAATTTAAATCGATTCAAAAGTGATTCATAGCCATTTCTTAAAAATTGATAGATAGATTGATAATACGGAGTTAGATATTTTTCCATTTCGAAGCAGTTTGAAATGGGAAGCAAGTGGTGCATATCCCAGAAGTTATTTAAGCTACAGACGTCCCGAAAAATGTTGTCGTCCTGCTCAAGAATAAATACATAAATTTAAACATATATTAAGGGGTCGGGAATGCATGTCTCTGCGGCTTGCAAATTGGTGGCCAAAACTTAAATTATTTATAAATCGTTGCTCTAAATTTAGTTTGTCTTCTTTTGTTTTGGTTTCAAAAATAAACATTTCCGCATAGTAAACAGTCAACTCAACCCAATTTTTTTTTTTTTTTGCAGCTCAACAGACCGTCAAATATGTAAATGCTAAGTCCGGGTTGGATTAATTTGAATTGGAAATTGGATCAGTTGATTCCACAACCGCCGGTCAATCGGACAAGTCCCTGGGGTAAGGATCCCTTATCATGCTGCCTACAGCAATTAAAGGCAAACCCACTCTCAAATGTCAATCAACTAGCAAAAATCAATTTATGATGAGGCGGCTGCTTGATTTAAAGTTGAATATATCCAATTCTGCATTTTGTGTAATATAAGCTTCTATCATAAAGACTTTGGCTAGCCAAAATGAAAGTGTGGGCGCAGTGTGGGAGTGGAAGGTGTCATAAATAATTTTCTGTTCGGTCCTTAGCCTTGTTAGATTTTAGAGTGACAGCTCAAAGGTTTTCTGATTTTGACACATTTTGACTTGGCGGAGGCTGTGTTTGATATCAAAATTGAGTAGAGGCGTTGGGACAACGTCTTGGTCAATTAAAAATAGAATAGGAAAAAGAAAGTAAAATATTAGGAACTTGCTAGCATCAATATTGAAAAACTTTTTATATAATTTTTTTTTTATTTTATTCTGTGAAAAAAATTTAAGGCTTAAATCCACAGAATGCATGAAATTTAAGTTTGGGAGCAGTCCAACAACAACAGAAATAAAACCAAAATCTTCTAAGCGAGGCTCGAGTCGAGCTGCTATCTGTTTGCGTGAAGATACTAATGCAAGCATCGTGTATTTAATACAAATTGAAAACTTTACTTTAATTGTCAAGCATCTTCTACAGTAAATTGGCGACTTCATTCATAATTTACGTTTAGGTTCAAAAGATTGAAAAGATTCACAAAAAAACTTTTCTCAGAGTTGTAAAATTAATTGAATAGACATATCTTGGTTGGTAATTAATTATGTTTGGTTCGTGGAAGCCAGAGAAAGTTTGAACTAATTAAGCATTTGTATGTGTGCGTGTATTTAAGCATTAAGAGGGTTTATTAGGTCTATTAAGTCATCAGTTGCCAGAGTTACTTTGACAATCAACGCAAAATTCAGAGAGTTATCTACATTAACCATCCATCCAAGTGTATAGCAGACAATGCCTTTGCTCGGCACACGTGGATATGCCTGCCAGCCTTGGCATCATTTGTCATGTTAGGGGCTTCCGTTGAATTCTGCGTTGCCGTATTTGCCTGCTTGTGCGCATTCCGTCTCATATTTGGCGCCAGACACCAAAGTGGTTGTTGGTTGTTGGTGGTAGGCTTTGTTTGATTTTGGACCCGACGCCTTCCCCTCTCTTCTGGGCTATTCTTCTTAATGGGGCAATGTTGTTGTTTGTTCTGCTTTTGCTGCTGCGCCATCATAAGCTTCAACACAATAGCGGTGACCATTACTCCCCAACTTCTCCCTTTCCCATTGGAGCCTCCAAGCTTTTTCTTAATAAATGTTATGTGTGCCGTTCCTGTTGTGGTTTGTAATGGGCCATAATCACCAAACAATTGGCATGCACATTGGGATATTTGCAATAGTATTCATTACTGGGATTGTTAGTGCACATATGCCAATTAAATTCAAAGCTTGGCTAAAATTGTAAACGGCTTTGTAGTCAGATGAATGCAAAAACGAAAAATTCACCTAACACACTAACATTTTGGTGTTTATTTCTGATATGCACAGTGAGTCAGAAATCCAATTTTGACAAAATATTCCGAAAAGATTGTAGGCAAAAGGCAAAATATATTAATAATTTTATTGGGTTAGCAAAAAAGTTTTGATTCAACAATTCAACAAATAATGTACATTAATCGATCAAGTCCTTTTTGATAACCTCATCAGAAACGTTTTACCTTTTAAAGCATTTTAAATAAATCTAAAAATGTAATAATCTGATGGTGCAAGATCGGGGCTATATGATGGATGTACCGTCACTTCCCAATTCAGCTCCGATTATTTTTGATGAGTGGCCAAAGATGCGTTGCTCTTGCAACATGATCGCTTTCGGTCTTCATTATTGTAAAGAACTCATTTGTCTTCCTGAGTTATGACTCGTTAAAAAAAAAGGATTGAAAATGAAAATAGATTTTTTGTTTAAAAATGTGCTGAATTTTGTTTTCTATATTTCTATTTCTAAAACGTCAAAAAATAATTTATTTTATTTTTTACAGATGGACAATTCCATTGGGCATTTCCAAAAAAAGGTCTACCAGGAGTAAATTTTTGAAGTTGCGCCAACACAATCGAAAGAATATAGACAAAACAGGCTACATACTTACTTTTAAGAATATCAGCACAAATGTTCACCAACTTGATTTGATTTTCAAATGGCCATAAAATAGCATTATACTAAGCCAAGGAGCTCCCTACCTATACCAACTTTTAATTTACCAAATTTTGTACCCTCTAACGATAAATCACATTTTAAACTCTATTGGCTTGTCTTTTATTAGCTTTTTTAAATCGTGTAACGTACGCAGCGAAAAATATGGTTTTTTAATTTAACGAAAAAAATATTTTGCAAATACAACTTTTTCTTACCTTGAAACTGAAACAAAAATTGGTTCAATATATATCGCCGTTCAAGATATTGTGCACGTCGAATTATGTACCGTCTTACGAACGAAATTCATGTTCTATCAAAACTGTGGCCCCTCGGTTTTATATTGAAATATTTAGGTAAATCTTAACGAAATACAATTAATATATCAAGAAATTATATATCGAGAAATTGAATTATTTAAATAAAGTATATTCAATAAATATTTGCATTAATTGGTCATATTCTATCGTCGAACGGCTATTATGTGCGCCGCTGTTAGCATACGTGGCATTGATCAATTCTGCTTAGAACAAATGTAATCATCGATTTTGGACGAACGACTCACTCTATGTGCTCAGAAAAATCTTTATAAATTCCGTGAACACTCCCCTTTTCTTTTGGCATCAACAATTTAGTTGATAATACTGCAAAAATCGCTGAAAAAAGGAAATGTATATTGATTTATAGTACGACTTCCCATTTGACTAACGTACGAACGGCACTTCAAAAAGCCATAACTTCTAAACCAAAGCTATCTGAGCAAACTGTTATTCCTTGATTGAAAGTACTCTCCAAACACTATGTACCACTATAATTATAAGGAGGATATATCACTTGGATGGCAAGCAATGAGCTAAAATATGCGCACGAATGTAACGTACGCAACACAGGAAATGCCCATATGTACATTTGCACCCATTTTTAATGGTTATGGAGTATAAAAATATATTTTTGTTTAAAAAAGGACCAAATTCGGTTTTATATATTCTTGATAAACTAGGAAACTTCAAAAAATATTTTTTTTTTTAAATTACCTATTTAAAATTAAGTGTTCATGGAAAAATTATAATTGTATATAATTATATGTATAAATACCGAAATTCTGAGCAATTCACTGGAAGTACTAACTGGCATATGTCTATTTTATGTGCTTATTTGTGGCCTTTAATTGTGCCCTTCATTTTTTTTTCAAACCTGATTTTTAGTTTAGTCCTTTCAGTGTATCCATCTGTGCTCTAAAAAATATGTGATTCTTTGTGCTGTTGGCCCAGTGTGCTATGAGGGAATGAAAATTGAACAATAATCAAGTTTGTACAATTTAAAATGTTTGAGTTTATGTAACAGCGATTTTTATTTGATAGGGTTGGCATCAAATAAAAATTCTCCTGCCCCTTAGCTATGGCTGATTGTGAAAGGCTTTCTGCAATATATGATTCTCTGATGTTGTTAAGGGGTTTGCACAGGGTTTATTGGATGATGATGAAATTTTTTAAATAAATAGTTTAGGTTTGTCAGCTGAAAATTATGTTGCTTTTGACTGTTGGGTCAGGTTCAAGCGATCAGAATGTAGGTTGACTTACTTTACAATAGGGGCTTAAACTTTCCTTGATATCTTTCAAAGATACAATCTTCCTATTGTGGGAATAATAAAAATTCTTAAAGTATTATTATAAAAGAGATGTTTCTCACAATACTCGAACCCGACTACAAATTACCCTGCTCCCTCTCGCTGCAGCATACAAAATTAATTTGTGCATAACTTTCGTGTTTTTTGTCCGATCTTATTGAAATATTTAGAGCAGAACAAACAGACGGACACGGCCATATCAACTGTGCTGCTGACGCTGAGTAAAAAATGGTTTTATTCCGCTTATGCACAACCGAAACTATCACCAGTCAGCTGTGAAGTAAGAAGCCATTAAAATGTGTTGCTGTATGAATCCGTTTGTGGGTCCCATTCTCTATTGGAAATAAAATAATCACACAAGCCAAAAGAATGAGAGAAGCTCACTTGGGACCTTTTAATCCTATTTAGTAATTAGCATTATTATTATTAATTTAATTTTTTTGAATTTTTGCCAAGCCCCCTGCATCTTCGGCAATTTGAAAAAATAACCTCCATATCTTCCACAATTTTTTAGATAGATTGGTTGGGTCTTTCAGACATATTTATATAGTAATAATCACTATTTATCGGTTCTCCAAGCAAATCAAATAATAAAGCTGGGCTGCACCGTTTCAGGTATGGGTTTGGGCAGAAAAAATTATTTTTCTCCAGTTCAGGTTCGGTTCGGACATCCCAAAATAAAATCTCCGAGATTTCGCCCTGGTTTTAATAAATGTATTTTGATTTGTTACAAATAAACATGTGCTTCATAACTCGAGATGGTACAGAAAATGAATAAGATCTCCACATTTTTAAATAACTTTGAATTAAGGGGGTCTTCTACCTTTGAACAGTGTTTTATGAGTGTTTTTTAAAAAAATTCTGGAGAGAAAATCATAAGAGCTTTTTCAGTTTGGTTTTTGGATTTGAGTTATTAATTAACTATATAATAAAATATTAAAAAAAATGTTTGGATTTCGAGGGCTGTTCAAAAAGTTATCGGCCTGCCCATTAAGGTTTCAAAAAAAAAAGGTGTAGAGGTAGAGGTAGCCATGATTCCGGGACTCCAGGTTATCGGAAATGAAAACGGTAAATGAGGTTATGATCAGAATTGATGTGATTCTGGCCCGTAACTCAATCATATTTTTCAATATTTTTTTGAAAAATTAGCGGCAATTTAAAAAAAATATTTAGATTTTTTAAGTTTTTTTTGTAGTTTAGTGTAAAAAAATAGTATAAAAATGATTTTCCTCTTGATTGAGATACGGGCCAGAATTATATCAATTATGCGTCGATTGCAACATGGCTGATCAAAATCGGTTTTGTAGAACTGGCGCAATCATGGCTACCAGGTCAAAAAACGTGGTTTCGAGAAAAACGCGCTTAAAGTTTCAAGCAAAGTATAAAATACTCACTTTAGCAAGAACATTGCTCCACTAAAATGGATATATCTGCTAAACTATTTCGAATATTTGAAAATGGTTTAAAGGGGAAGAAAGGGAAATGTCCAAGCTATAATAATAAGGCAAAACAAAAAAATCTTAAAAAAAAAAATTTTCAAAGGTTGAAGACCCCCGTAATAATAAATAGAAAAATATAAAAAAAATTTTCTTGAATTAAGAAAGTGTTTTAAAGAAAATAAAAACATTCTTTCTCTTCTTGTTCCCAAAAACTTTTGCATGTAATAACCATTATAATAACCTTTGCCCAACTTGAAATTGAAAACTTCATTGTGCAAATCCCCGACAAAGCATTGTGGCTTCAAATACTTAGGTATGGAAAGTCGAAGGTGCAACAGAGGATTTTGTTTAAATCTGACGGATTTGGCTGTTTGTTTTTGCGAAATGAACTAATTAATTAGAATATGCATGTGTTAAATGGTTGCTGAGTAATTAGTAAAGACAAACAGCTCAGTTCATATTAAGTAAAACTTGGCACGCCACCCCCACTCGACCAACTAGGCAGAACAACTTGTTAGCACACACACACACAACCCAACTTCAACGTCGTCGTGATCATCATGAGCATTGTTAAAGACCAAACAGGAAGTTTGACATTGAGGTAGGACAACAAACTACAATAAAATACAACAAACATGGGCGCACACAGTGCGTATGAGCAACGTATGTCTGTTGGGCGAGCATTGCCCTCGAACACAACATGTTGCCACAGCGAGGGTTGCTCCAGCCATGGGCCATACATATTGCCGGACTTTATGAATGAAATTGCTTGCAACTTGTTCGATGTTGCTTTTGAAATTGCCACACTGCCTAAGCGTCTGGATAGTTGGCGTATTGAAATCAGTTGTCCCTACAAACTCAGCCGCGATGGTTGGTTAGCGAAACGACTAAAACACAAAAAACTTCCTCTGATAACGAATTCAAAAATTAAAGCAAACAAAAAGTGATAAGAAAAAGTGAAAAGTGTGTACAAATAATAAAGTTAAAGTGCAAATTGTCATCAATTTTTTTGGTGCATTGAGTGAAATTTTTTCAAAAAATATTTACATAAGTTTGAAAAACCAAAAATATAAAATAAGATATTGTGCAACTACAAAATATTGTTCATTTAAATAGAACAAAATATTATAAATCTAAAATTAAAAATATTCCAAAAACCTATTGATGTGCATTTAATAGCTAAAATCTTCCTCAAGGCAAGTTTTTAAAACCAAAAATTTTATTTTGTGCAAAATCTTTTAATCCTGCAAATATTGGGGATTAATTTTAACTCTGTGTGTGTGTGTGTTTATAAAAATTTTCAATTTCAAAAAATTTTTAGTGAATTAAAAATGGCATTAAAAGCTCAGTAACTCAATCAAAAAAGTTTGGCATTTCTGTACGTTGGGGCGGACATTTATTGTATGGAAAATTTTAAGATCATAGTCTTACGCCCATATGAACAATGCGTTTTGATGTAAAAAGGCAATAGAAAAATAATAAAGGGGACAAATCAGTGTTCGAGAGGGTTCGAGTGGGATTCAACCTATATCACTCATAAGTATTATTATAAATTATTAAATAGTCATCATAACATTTGACAAAAACGTTGACCATGACCATTTACAAAAAATGTTTTTAACAAAACGAAGACTATTTTTATTACTGCTTAATATATACTACGTGGGGTACTATTTATATTTCCAGAATAGCAAATAAAATCAAAAAAATGTACATATAAGTGACTTTAATATTTTATTTAAAATATTTTTCATTCGGCCAAACCCATTTTCGAAGCCCTTTTTTTATTCGATTGAGGCACCTCCTTTATATGAGTTTTAAACAGCTTCGTACGGCGTAGAAAAACGTTTACAACGCAATTTATTTTTGATGTTTGGAAATAAAAAGAAATCATTGGGTGTTAAGTCAGGGCTGTACGGCGAATGTCCCATCAATTTTAGGTTTTGGCTGGTCAAAAAGTTGCTTGTTTGATGTGATGTGTGAGAGCTCGCATTGTCATGATGGAGAATGATTTGGCGAAATTCTTCAAAGACTTTCGTCAAAAAAGTGTTCGTGTACCACTCAGATTTGACCGTCCTGTTGCTCAAGGAAGTGGCACGACCCCGGTCAAGCGGCGACATTTGCGATAAGGTGTTCTGCAAAATCTTACATATGCTGGTGGACAATGTTTACTGCCTCAATTCACGGTAGTTACTGACGATCGGCTTATGTTCGCGCACAGTGTTGTTTTCGGCACAACACCGATTAGGGACGACCTTTACAGAATTCGTCGCTGAGCGAACTACGACCACGGTTGAATTCACTATACCAGCGATAACGTGGTTTTTGATGATGTTTTATTGCCATACAAAGAACTTAGTTCATCGCCACATTTTTGTTGAAATAATCCACTTTAAAAGTTGTGAAAAATAAACCAACGAAAACGATCTCTTGAAATTCCAATTTTAAAGCCAAATTGATTTTTTCAGCTCAATGTAAACAACACAAATAGCGCTTGTACCTAAAAACGTTCCGATACAGTTTATGCTAAAAAATGTCAAACTTTATTTTGGTATTACCAGATTTAAACTATTGACATTAGTGTTAACAGTTCCCGTCGAAAAGGAGTTAAATCGATGAAGAAGAGAAATAAAGTCGTCGGTCATGGTCTACTAATATGAGCTGTTCGCACCCAATAAAACCATTACAGAGCTGCTCTAACATCAAACAGTATAAATATGTCTGCCCATATCCATTTGAAAATTTTTTTAAGTATTTTAACTTAAAAAATTTACCCTTACATTTGTTCTTTTGTGTCGATCTCCAGATATAGGCGAATATATGCTTTTTGGTATTTTTCAAAGGGATAAGATCTCTTAAACTGTCATAACATCTCAACCAATAATCAGATTAACGTTTTCTTTAAGATATAAAATGTTCCCACACTTTCTTCAGGTTCCCTATACGGATTGGGACAAAAAAAAACAAGGACTGTCAAAAACACGAAAGAAAAAAATTGAAATGGAAATTAGAAATGGAAAAAAAATTAGAAAAAAATTACAATAAATGGAAAGTCAAAATTAGGATATCAAAAATGGGAAAAAAAAGATTTCGGATATTTAAAACAAGAAAAAAAAATAAGATAATTAAAATGTTGAATTTGAAAATTTTAGGAAATGCAAATTCCGAAAAATTTGGGAAAATTGCAATAATAATGAAGTGAAAAATCAAACCCCCAAGATCGCGATATTTGTCATCAAGATGAATGGCAAAAAAGTAGCGGAATGCCTTAAGACGGCTTTCAAATGGGAGGAAGAGAAAGCTGGATTTGGCTCACACCCACCAAAGTTACTTTAGTTTTGCTACCGACTTGGTAACTTGGGTGGTGGAGAGACGATAATAAAGTCTACTTTAGGAAAATTTGTAATTTTAAAATCGCGTGAGTTTTTCAAAACAAATTTTTTTCAGCGCAAAATTTTTCCAAAACATTCTTTATTTATACATAAATATTGTGCGCTACCTTATCTTAAAATGGAACAAAATCATTCTTTGTATCTCCTTCATAATTATTCAATTAACGAATAAGCCTGTTGTCAATCCTTTGATATTTTTGTGGTTTTTATTTAAGGTCTTTTTAAGGTCTCCTGCATTGATTTTAGACCATGTTCGTCTTATTCTATCATTATTTGGGTTAAAAATTTAAAAATTGCTGGATGATTGGATACTGCAAACGAATTTTTTTGTTGTGCTATCTCTCGACCGTGTTATCTATTCAAATTTTTCGATTTTCTAATTTTTTACACATTTTGGATTTCCTCATTATATTTTTCCTATTTTTTTTTTTCGTTTTAGGTTTCCTAGTTTTTGTTTCAAAGTTTTTGTTTTCCTAATTTTTTTCAAAATTTTTTTAATATTTTTTATTTCCCAATTATAGTGTTCTAAGATTTATATTTTTTCTATTATTCTTAACTTATTTATTTCTAATTT
This sequence comes from Lordiphosa mommai, assembly GCA_018904225.1. Taxonomy (NCBI): domain Eukaryota; kingdom Metazoa; phylum Arthropoda; class Insecta; order Diptera; family Drosophilidae; genus Lordiphosa; species Lordiphosa mommai. The sequence goes on along the minus strand of JAEIFT010000319.1, from coordinate 141,542 downwards.
GATAATCTAAATTTCTGATTCGAGGTTTTAATTTCTTCGAAAAATTTTTAGAATATTTTTGATATTTCTAAAAAAAAACATTTCTTAAGTCGTATAGGTACATCCGAAATTTTACGGGACCTATTCTTTTTACTTTATAATTTCATTTGACTATAGGCTTAAAACTGAACAGTTGAAATACATCAAAAGGTATTAAATTTTTATCAAATAAAAAGAAACAAATTTCAAATCGAAAATTCGGAGTGATCAAAAAATATTTTAATAGTTTTGTTTTTCCTATACTATTTGAAATATTTTTAAACATACCATGGTAATATTGGTTGCAAAGCGTGGGTGCCATAAGCAATTTTCCAAAAATACCCGTTTTGCCAAAATTTAAAATTTTTTTTTAATTTTCGTGTATTTGTTTCTACATATATAGTTAATCATCCGTCAGTCAGCTTAGGGTAACAATCGGCCTGCCCGAAGTCAGCTATCCGACAGGAGGTTTTGAGGCAGCCATCGGACTGAACTTCTTCGTCAACCATCCGGTTGTCAACTAATGGTAGCCATCGGCACAAACGATTGGAAAAGCATTACCAGAACTCGTACATAATTGTCAGCCATCCGCTTGGCGGTTTTAAGGCAGACGTACGCTTGGGCATTTGTGTTAACCATCCGGCAATCTGTTATAATGCTACGCTAATGCATGTGAAATGGCCCAACGCTTTACCACAGAAGCTTAAAACGTTTGTGCAAGAAAGAGAAAAATCCCAAATTTCTACGAATTTTCGTAATGGATATGACGTCAAGACCAAAGCTCAATTATCACATCAGATGCGGACAAAAAGCAGACGACAAAAAAAGCACGACGCACTGTTTTCTCGATTATTATAGCTAGTTGCATCGTCAGCTCCTTTCACAAGGAATGTGGGTTTTTACCTTGAAATTATGCGCGATTTGCGTAAAGCAAGACGAAAAAAACCGTCTGCTTTTGTGGCATGGTTTCATGGGCTTTGCATCACAAAAATTCGCTGAAAAAATCTAGTTGTCCTTGCATTAATTAAAATGTGCGTTTTTGGATTAATGGGGCTGTAGCTCCGCCAAATAAACTGGTAAAAAATGCGGCAAAATTCGAATAAAAAGAACATTGGCTAAAGGCTAAAATGGCTAAAATTTAAGTCCTTAAACCGCTTTAGCTTAATAGCTATAAATCGAGAAATGTCTGACTTCAGAGACCAATTTGTACTCATTCTTATGGTCAAATGTTGCGCGTTTAAATTTTTACAGAAGCATTGATATGTGCTTTGTCGAATAGGCCAAATAAATCCAGAAATTAATGCCTATTGAGACCACAAGAAATTCGTGAGGCCAAAATGTACTAGAAATTCCTTTTTTCGCCATATCTTGGAATTAAGAGCTGATAGAACAAAACCTTTAATGCAGTTTTGTTCAGTACAGTACGGTAATTTTTGCACCTCACAAAGTTGGTCATTTTGTTGCCCTGTGTTATTGTATATGGGCATTTCCATTATAGCATGACGTGACATTTGTACGAAAAAAATAGTTTAGTCGCAGCGAACATATAAATTCAATTAAAATAGAATCGATTCCGATAGCCAAATATTTAATGCATGTAAATTCTTAATGATTCGCTGTCCATTGATGACATTTTTTTTTTTTTTTTTGGTGGGAGAGGGTCGTATTCAAAGCAAAAAATGCTGATGCTACACGGCAATGGCCCCTCCAAATGAACCTGCATCATTCTATAGCAGCAAAATGCTTTACTTTTACTTTGTCTGGCAACAGACAACAGCTTTGAGATTTCGTTGACAAAATTTCATTAAAGCTTACGAGTCGTATACTTAATTTTTTGTATAAACTTTGAACTTGAACTTTTGTCAGTGCTTAAAACTCAAATTAAAATTGTTTAATTTATTATGTGTGCCCTAAAAGCAATTATTTAAGATGGTAAGAGTTAATTTTTCCCATGGCACTTTATCGGCGTCCATCCTAATGTACGTGTGTGTATGTATTGTTGTATATAAATTTGTTTGTATATGTATAAAGGTTGTGGAAAATTTGCATATCGCGCCATTTGTCAGTTAAGTGTTGTTGTTGAACAAGAAAAATACAACGTGACAGCCAAAAGTTCAGGGTGATTAAAAATGGAGAGTAATGCGGCCTACCTAAATTAAGTGCAAGCTTTTATCCGCCACGATCCTAGCAAAAAAAAATTCTGGAGAGAAAAACCCTAAGAGCCATTTTAATTTTTAATTTTTTTGTTTTGTGTTTTAATATTTATATAAAAAATATAAAAATTTTTGGATTACTTTCAAAAGTTATTGGCAATTTAGGGCTGTCCCAAAAAATGGTGCAGGGGGGTGGTCAGTTATCGGAAAATTATGAACAGAATTACTTTAATCATAAATAAAAAAAGTTTTTTTGATAAATTGCCTCAAATTATTATTTAAAAAATTTAATTTTTAATTTAAAAAAAAAAAAAAAAATGTTTTAAAGGTAGAAGGATTCCCTTAATTTAAGCCAATAATGCCAATAAAAAGAAGAAAAAGCTCTGCAGTCGAGTGCTCCTACTATGAAATTATTAAAGCATTTTAACTGTTGAAAATCCCACAAAGGCCACAGTCTACCTGGTCCACTAGTCTGCAAAGCGTAATCACGCATTTCAACATCGCATCATCTCAATGCATTTCTACAAGATATATCCAAAAATATTTTATTGCTGCACTTCACCTTTCGCGATTTCAATCAACATTCCTTCTTGCGCAAATTTGGCACCACCCTTTTTAAAAAGTTCTAAAAATGTTGCAGCTGCCAAAAAAAAAATATACATATATATATACCTATATTAATGACATGTTAATATTTAAACTGAGTAAACGAGCTCTTGTATGGATTTCAATGCTTCTGGCTGTGTATTCTGAATTGTTGAACAATAGCGAAACAACTGTGCAAATAAACCGAAATTTCGTTTTAGACTTAGTCCAAAAAATATGTGAAATGTGAGCATACTTTGAGACAAGCACAAGGCAAATAAAACACAGCAAGTGGATGTACTGTATACATGCGTCTTAGCTCTGTACACAATTATTCAAGACTTGGTATTTGGCAGGTTATGCAACAGTCCAACATTCCGCTATATTTTAGTTAAATTTTAATCTACCAAAGTTGCACCATAAATGTTAAAGTACTTTTTTTGTTCTTTTGTTTTTATACTCTGTACCAAAGGTAAAAGTGCGTATGTACAAATGTTAAATCAGACAGAAGGAAGCATCCTCAGACTATATTCTTGACCAGCAAGGCCAACAGGCAAGTCGATAAGCCATGACCGTCCACGTTTCCAGTCTCCCCTGAAATATTAACAAAAAACCTCTTTCAGAGGAAAGTGAGTCAAGTTATAATCACTTAAAATTATTCGGAGAAGTGCTGCCGGCAGCAGCATTAAATACAACTCTCATTTAAAATCTAACGAAATGTGTGCATTTGTAGAAGAACACAAGGGTGTACACTAAAAAATGATTTTACTTAGATTTTTCTAAATTTTTAGAAATTTTAAATAATTTTGGTAAACAAATGCTGTAAAAAATGTCTTCCATTTTTTAGTTTTTGGACGATAACTTTATAAAAGCACAATGATATCGAAAATCTGTTAATGTATTAAATTAGAGAAGACTTAACTCTTTATAATTAAACTTCACAAGAATAAAATATATTTTTTAGGGATTTGGTAAAAAAAATTACTTCGTAAAAACTTACAAAAAAAAAAAATTTTCTATGAAGCTATAGTGGTAAATCTTGATTGCTAGGGACCGAAATAGGGGGACACCGTTGAAGTTAGTCATGCCTTCTTTTTGACTTGCACAAATAATTTATTAATTGCTTTTACCTTTACGCATTTCAACACAAGAATTTAACCAAATCAAATTCAATTAGTGTAACAACAAGGTGTCAATAGAAAGAAGAAATGCTATAACATTAAGTGCTAATTTTTCATCTTCAAGACAGCTGCTTTGTGACAGATAAACTTTCAGATTATTCTGTTAATTGTAAGTTTACGTATAAGATGAGAAATCGGCCCTTAAAAATGCTAATAGCTACTTATCAGCCGAGTCGATATAGCCATGCCCGTCTGTCTGTCTGGAATGGTAAAAGATAGAGTTTTGAAGTGTATGGAACATAATACAACATACATATTTTGGATTTTTTCCACAAACTAATAAAATCGTAATAACTCCCAGAATTTTGAAGATACAATAGATTGTTCGAACTTTCTAGACATATGTTCTAGTCATCATTATTAATCAACTCACCATACATTATTATCCGATCAGATGAACGGTAGTTGAGTTGCCTCTCACGCAATTTAATAAAAACATAAAGTCTCCCACAATTTTGAGATATGTTGTTTAAACCTTCTAGACATTTATTTTAAACATCATTACTTATCGATCCTTCTTTCACCGTTTACCGATCAGATTAACGATCGTTGATTAATAAGCTAAAGAATTATTACGCTGGGCAGCACTGGCCGCAATCGTGATGGGCAGCACTTTTGAGTGAACCCACACCTAAAATTTATCAGTTATATACTTACTTTGACAGGTACAGAGTATATTACTGTCGGGCATGACCGATTTTCTTACTTGTTTATTTTTTGCTGATGGTTGAAATAGTTGTTGTTGTAGATATAGTTGCAGCGGCCATGCGTTCAATTGCTACTTGATTTCTTATAACAAATTTGCTCACACCCATTAATTTTGTTCTCCGATTGAGTTACTTTGCTTCTAAGATTAAGTAAAAATGTTCTTGAAACTAGGACTTCGAATTTTTGCATACCTCAAAAAAATATGTGCTTGAAGTGAGTACTGATAAATAATAGTAAAAGTATTTCAATATTCCCAAAAGATTATTTAATGTTTGAATTTTGACCTTTTGTCTATTTAAAAACAAATTTTGTGCCAATGTTTGTTTTTGCACTCTTGCGAGTTACACTCACTTATAATCTCTTTTCAATGCTTGGCCTTGAGTTCGTGCCTTAATCTAAGTGTCGTTTTGCTATCGCACAGGTCAACTTGTATCCGCCTTGTTTTGTAATCAATTTTAATTTCGGATTTTGCTGCATGCAAATGCCAAGTTAATGACAACTGGTTTGGTAGAAAACTATTTTACTTGTCGCAACTTCAAATTGGTCTTCTGTGGCTTAAACGCTGGACTTTGGTTATTAAGAAAACTCAAATCGCTTAGAAATTGTGTTGGTAATTCAACAGCGAAAGTTTTTCAAACGGAATTGATAACGCTCAGCCAAAGTTGGAAATGGAGTTGGAGTTGGAGGTGGAAGCTGGAAGCCTTTGTCTTGGTCTGACACTTTAACATTCTGTGAACTTGCCATGAAATTACAAAGCAACACTTTCAACAAAAACCACAAGTAATTTCAAAATTAATTCCATTCGAAGTGAATGTCCAAAGTTTGGACAAAACAACAAAACAGAAAACAGAAAAACCAACAGTGCTAAAATTGTTTTTCATTTGGCAAAACTTTTTTGTACTAAGGATTAAATATATAGTATGTACAGAGTCATCACTTAGAATGGCCTCAGGGCCAACAATTAACAGCAAAAACAAGAAGCTTTTATTCAACTTTCAATTATTGAGTTATACAGTGCCAGTTCAAAGAATGCGTCAAAGACAATGCTAAATAACGAACAAGCTTTCCGAGAAAAGTTCACAGAAATTCACAAACACACAACACAAGCAGCGTATCATTGTCTCTTTTGCCAAAAACATTCCCCTTTTATAAGTAAATTAAATGATTTGATTTCATTAAAAATGTTTGTGTTAGTCCACTTTTTGTATTATTAGTTTCTTAAACATTGTACCCTTTGGCAAATGGAATGTCACTTAGGCTTAGCCCTTCTGCATACTTAAATAAAATCCCTTTCATCTTGAAATACTTATCGTCTAGAAATAACTTACTTGCTTAGGCTACTCTTTGGGTATTTTTGAAATTTTTAGATAAGGCCATAATTAGAAAGTTGGGTTGGGTTAAAGCAGTTGTCAAGGCTGCAATATACATTGACCCACTTATGTACGAGGGTAGCCCTAAAATTACCGGACAAATAGAATAACAACAAAAAAAACTTAAAAAAAAAACAAAGTAAATTGCAAAAACTCTTAAGCTAACGACTTAAGTTTTTTTTCCTGCTGTAAGTCATTAATTTTACCCTTTAAAATTCATAAATCAAAACAAAAAATATTAATAATTCGTTAAGAAAAAAAATTTAACTCCTAGTTTTTTCCTTATTTTCAATAATAAACTTGACTTTTGAGATTGCAAAAAGTTAGAGATATTATTCAAGTAACAAGCTAATAAAAAACCATTGCTATAATTGCACACGATTGCAAATACTCGACATTTTTCATGCCAACTCATGCTTAATAAACGACCCCACGAGGGGGGAGATGTTGCTCAATAACAATTTTATTTCAAATTCTAACCTGCTAACAATTAATTCACACATTAATAAGACAAACATATATAAATTTTATGATAAAGGGCCAAGCCAGGCCTCTTGCTTACTCTGCCTACTTGCAAAAACTAAATAAGCACATAACCATTTTTAATTGTGATCAATCAATTTTCATTACTTTCAAATAGGGCAACCATTTCAGGCGATACATTGATTGGATTGCCGAAATGGCTCTCACATGTCTAATAACATGTTAAACAGATATTCATTTTGTCGCCTTTGAAAAAAATGTCCATGTCTTCGAGTACCTATATTTCTGATATTTCCGGTTCTTTGATTCTCGGGTTGCTAACGATAATTCACCAATACTTTATTATATGTTGTACCTGATCAAGTACAGTAGGTGTTAACCATAGGAATAGACCTTACAGTGCCATACTTTAAAACTTTTTATCATCTATTTCTCCCTTTGCTATTAAGAACATTGACCACCTGAACCCTCCTAATAATTTTACAGCCGTTCGCTCTAGGACGTGTTACCATCTTTGGTACTTCAAAATCCATATTTGGGTTGGTCAACCAAACAACCCTAATTCTTTACGAAAATATTCTCCTTTTGACACTGTTTCCTTAATTTGATTTTCAGGAAATGTGTAAGCTAGTTCGATACTCCGTATACAGTATTCAGGCATGTTAAGAAAATATACCATTTATATAATTCATATTAAAATGCACAGACAATAAAGGTATAGGTTCAAATTCCGATGCAAAAAAAAAAAAATTTTATGAAAAAAAAAATTTATAAAAAAATCAAAATTTTATATAAAAAAAAATTGCCAATATCTTTTAATTCAAATCTACCAAAATAAGTATTTAAAAATAAATTTAAACCACTTAACAACTTTTTTTAAAATCCTTTATTTTGATATTAAAAGATCATAAATCTGAGTTTGCCGAGCATTTTACGCCCCGTTTGGTATGTCTCAAAAATCTTTGAAGTTTGCTGATTACTAGGAAAAAAATCAATTTGATAACTTAAATGGTTCAAAAGTTATGAGTTTTCCAACGTGTTTTGGCAAAACGAGCCACTGCTCGCAACCTGCCTTCCCCACAAATTAAAAAAGAACTCATATCTTCCACAATTATGTAAATTTCTGAGCTTTTTGACATATATAGTAATTTATATATATAGTCTAAAGATTTATATTTACCAAATTTTGCTGCGCCCCTGCCTCCCCCGCAATTTAAAAAAAGTTATACCTTCCACAATTTTGATGATAGATTGTTTAAACCTTTTGGACTTATATATTTCATTATTTATTAATCTACCATGAACCGTTTCAAGAGATATCTTGAAAACGAGATCTAATGGAGCTTAACCGAAAACAATTTTGAAATCAGTTCAAATCATTACTTTTTATCAACTAGGTTATAAACCAAAATTCAAACGAAAAACCTTGGGTTCGATGCTTCTTCTTTAGAAAAAGTTCAAATAATTCACTGACCTACTAAAACTGATCCGGTAATTATTCAAAATCCCCGATTCCTTTCCAAAAATTCCGAAAAAATATCCCTTCGATGGATCGCGAATTATAAAGAATTTAATATGTGAAAAGTGAAAAAATTAATTGGCAGTTTGATTTTTATATATATAAAAATGTTTGATCACATTTGCTTTTTTAATCAAATGGTAAATTTAATAGCAGAATATAATTATTTGTGGTAAGTGTTTTGAACTCTTTTCCACACTACCCCACAAGTTCTCGGCACGCTTTTTTTTAACGTGGTATCCCCAAAAGTCCTAGTCCACGAATGCTTAACCATGTGTTATGGTAGCTGTGGGAGGATTTTTAAAAGAAATTGTAGACGAAATTAGAAACTAACCAAACTCTAACGTGCAAAAAATAATGAAAATTAATCCGTTGTTATTATTATTTATTTATCATCCAAGCCCTTAAAGTCGGGAGAGACTTATAAATTATTTCGTTAGTCACTCACCTTGGAAAAACCAACCTCCTTGTTAATAACGTTATCATTTGTTGGGTCGTAAAGCCGCCCAATGACCAGGAAAATATTGATACGGTGCGAGTTCATTAGGAATATCTTAAGAAATTTAAATTTCGACAAATAACCATGATAGTTGTAATTTTTTGGACCCATCGAAGAAAGTGTTTTTTCGCATAAGATTTTTTTAAATGTAAACTTATTTATAGGAAAACAATCAATTAAATACAGACTACAAAAGTCCTTTTTTTGCCTTCAATTATGACATTCGAATCAACTTTTAATTGAAAGGCAAATGTGATCAAACATATTTTGTATGTAAACTTTAAAATTCAATTGAAAATAAAAAAGAACCATGTCCGACCGCCAATTAATTTCTTCATGTAAATTCTTTATATTTCGCGGTCCATTGAAGGGATTTTTTCGGAATTTTTAGAGAGGAGTCGAGGATATCGAACATTTACCACTGATCCAGAACAATCGTCGAGGATTAATCACCGGACCTGACTTTTTAAATTACAACAGCTACACTCACAAAAAAATCCGTTCTAAATGGAGCGAAAACAGTATTTTTCGTTTTTCTTATAAGAATGCTTTTAATAAGACCGGACGTTCCGCATTTAAGAAGCATCTGGTCATTAAGACCGGACCAATAAGACTAATAACACTGTGCCATCATTACAACTCAAAAAAGTAATGATGCAGTTCGATTCCTAGGGGGAAACCGTCGAGTTTGGTCATGTCTTTTTTTTTTTGAAAAAAACTATCACAGTGTAATAATTTGAAACGGAAAAAAGTTTTGAAAATGTATAATTCGTTTTTCGCTTATATACTTTATATACATTTTTGAGAACGTGGGCTTATTTCAAGAACGGAAAAATTGAGAACGGATTGGGTATAAAAGTAAAAAATTTGTGCTGCCTTTTAGAACGCCATTTTTTTAAGTGTACTAAACAAATAACCAATCAATCGACATTTCAAATGCCACCATCAAAAAGTGTTTGTCTAGACACAGACGATAGGCATGAAGCTATATCAAGTGTATACTGCAATTTCTGTCTTGAAAACTCTTTGGCGCACTCACACAACATATGCAAATTAATCAAATATTGTGTACACAATAAGAAGACATTTAAGTGCTTACGGTTTGGCCTGGCGTCGGCTGCTTGCTGATCAATCAACTGCGCATTTTAGTAAATTTTATCGACGCAGAGAAATGAATATATTTATGCAATGTCAATCAAAAAATTCAAAATAAATATATATATATACAATTCTTCCAATTAATATGTGTTATGTGTTGCGGTAGGTCGGCCGTAATTTTTGTAAGCAAAGTCCCTAAATTGATTTACTTTACCCAGCAGCGCAATAACAACCTTAACCAAGCAAGCCAATTTAATTTATGTTCATAAATTAATTTTGAAAATGAAATTTTATGGAAAATTTACTTTGAACTTGTAGTGCAAAACGATGTGATGCGTCGACGCCTGTGCCACTGACACCAGGCAGCGCCAAAGCAACTTTGCTTGCTTTTGAATCTATTAAAATTAATTTGCGCTCATTGCAGTAAAATTCACTCTGGCAGCACTAAATCGACTAACCAGCAATTCAGGTGCCATAGCTGACTTTGTAAGTGCACTAACTACGGACTGGGTAATTACTTACGACTTATTAATTGCAGCAGGGTTCAACAATGTCATCAATGTAATTGTTATTACCTCTTGGAATTGTTAGATTAATGAACAGCAAACGACTTTTTTGCAGCATGGCTAGATTGTGGATTAGTTGAGATCAGTTGCTGTTGTTAAATGGAACGATAGGAGGATCCGGTTCGAGAGACCAACAAAAACCGGGAACTGTTTGCAGTTCATTTAAAAACTAATTAATCTTTTAATTTGTTTAATTTTAGCTCCTACTGAACGTAATTTGATGTTGGCTACAAGTTATGCATTTGAAATGCCTTTAAGGCAAAATTATCCAAGTGAAATTAATTGGATATTAAATGGAAAAAGCCAGACATAAAAAAAATAGCCTAAGAACAATGTAAACATAACAAAAAAAAAGAAACCACCAAAAAAACAAGTTTAAACGCAACCACCGATTGCCCATCATGAACGATTACGAACTGGAGGAGACCACCTCTTCGTTGGCACGTCTGCCCACCATTCCCGATTTGGAATTGGCTAGCGATGTGGCCAGCAATTGGTCAACTATGGCGAATTTCACGCGCCTCTTTGCCGCCTCCGCTCCCGACATGGTCAACTACACGCTCAATATACTGGATGCAGCCAGCACCACTCCACTACCCGCCTATGTCATTACCAATAGCTCATCGCTGGCTCATACCAACAGTTTGCATGACTCCTCGCCCCTAGCCGAACAGCTGCCCGAGCATACGTTAGATCATGCTCCCCAGCTCTCTCGCTCCGGTCTACTCAAAGTCTATGTGCTGGCCATTATGGCGCTCTTCTCACTGTTGGGTAACCTGCTGACCATTTGGAATATCTATAAGACACGCATCTCGCGACGCAATTCACGACACACCTGGAGCGCCATTTACTCTTTGATGTTTCATCTGTCCATTGCGGATGTGTTGGTCACCTGCTTTTGCATATTTGGCGAAGCTGCCTGGTGTTATACCGTCCAGTGGTTGGCCAATGAGCTTAACCTGTAAACTGGTGAAACTCTTCCAAATGTTCAGCCTATACTTGTCCACCTATGTCTTGGTGCTGATCGGTGTAGATCGCTGGATAGCGGTCAAGTATCCCATGAAGTCACTCAATATGGCCAAGCGGTGTCATCGTCTGCTCGGCGGCACCTATATACTATCGCTGGTTCTCAGTCTGCCACAGGTGAGTGATTTAGAATAGAAATGGGCCAAATTGTTTGAACTAGTTTAAATGAGCAAGTCTACAAAATGAACTAATGGTCCTTGTCTAAGTGGTTAAACTATATTTCATTTTTTTTTTACTTGGTATTTACGTATCTAACTAATAGTCGAAAAAAAGAAATGACCTACATTAACGGTTTCTCCCTATTTCGGGCCCTAGGAATCGAACTGCATCATTTCTTTTTTGAGATATTACTAGACAGCGGATTTTCCATATTTTCAGAATGAATTTTATCTGAGAAGGCCAGGTTAAATACGTTTTTACAATACCTTTTTTATTCAGAGCAGCCCACTTTATGTTTTTTTCTGCGTCTTCAAAACCCTTACCCTGACTTACTAGGATTAGGTTCTACCTAAAAATATGCAATATCCGCTGTCAAGTTATCATACATCAATTTTTTAATGGTTTTTCTGAGAAGTAACATTTTTTTTTCAAATCGCAATAAAAAATTATATCTTATTCTCGTGAAGTCTAAATAAATAGATTTATAAGTTCCTCTAATTTTCTTACATTAAACATATTACTTACATATTAACATTTTGTGTTAATACTAACCGTTTATGTTAATATTGTGGTAAAATTATTATAAATACAGGAAAGCGTTTGATTTTCTTTCCGCCATCGATATCCACAATAAACTTTTGTGAATGACTTTTATTGTTATAGTCAAAAATAAGAGTTATTTTTCATCGTTATATTAATACTCAGTTAATAACAGTTATTAAAGACTTATTTTTAATTACACAGTCAATAACAGTTATTGGAAGACTTGTATAATTGAACTTACTGTTAGAAAATAATATAAATTTTAAAATTGAAGTTTCTGAATTTTTATCAAATTTCGCCCAAAAAAATGCTGTTTTAATGTTTCGAAAAATGTAATGTAAGAAAAAGCTAAGGCAGATTTGATGTCTCCAGCTGTTTTTGTGTTTTTATGAGCTGATATACCTGATTTTTGAGTATTTTACTACTTTTAGCGGAGATACGGTAAATTATATAGCGGATTATTTCGAACCATTATTAAGAAATATTTGTTTTATGAGAAATGGCCCTAAGACGAGTTTGTCTAGGTTGTTTTTTCTGAGTAAATAAAATAATATAAATTTTTGAATATACTAGTATACTTGTAGTACTGGTACGTACAGGTATACCGAAATAAAAATCTGGGTACCGTATCGGAACCGAAAACTGACATAAACTCAAAACCGAAATAGAACCTTTTACCGAAATTCTCATTGACCAGAAACGGAACCGACATACGTTTCGGGATTAATCCCTGATTATTTAAGGCCAAACATGCTTTACTCTTAATCCCATTAGCTAGATGAAATACATCGAAATTTGTAGGGTTTTCAAAGATAGTGAGCAGTTTTCTTTTACATATGGGCATTTCTTTTCTGACGTGACGTGACATTCGTACGATAAAATATTAAAAAAAAAATGAAAGAGACAATTTAAAAATATTTTTTTTTTATATGTAGTTAGTAAGTCAATAGCACTTTATTTTGAAAAAAATTACAAGAATCGACCCAGAGTATTCAAAGATATAAGTAAAAATATGCCCTGACGTGACGTTACTTAAAACGGAAGTAGGTTTTGACTCGGATAAGTAAATTGCAAAACTCTGCGAATTGAGAAACTCTTTTTGTATGAAACTTTTTTCAGCAGTTTTTAGAATAATGTAAGTTTATTTTCCAATTTACCAAATATAAAAATCATTTTTCATTCTTTTTTTATTTGCTTTTTTTTATCTGACGTGACGTTACTGACGTTACGTTACTTATTTCATTTGGCAATTTTGTAGTGAAGATAATTTTTCTTAAATTTTTTAATGGAACAAAAAAATCAATTTTAATTGTAGCTAAAGTTTTGCGAAAAGAGTGGAATTGCTCAATGACTCTTAGAGCTGTAAATTGAAAAGAAAAAATGCACTGAAAAATGGCCAAAACGTAAATTTGTACTTTCTAGCCCGATATATTGCTATCTGTACTAAGGAACGCTTTCAACCTTTTAATTAAAATAATTTTGCATATTTACTTTTTCTAAATCACGCAAGAAAGAACTTTTAATGAACTCTTCATTCATTTGCCCATATCTAATTTAGATATTTTTAATTTGAAAGTAAGTCAACAAAAACGACTTGAAAAAAGTACAAGTGAACATCCTCCTTTTCAATTGCTCTTTTTTGTTCAGTTAAATAGAAATGAGTCGCTTACTAAGCTAAACGTGTAAACAAGTTTTTCTGCAATTGCCATTTTTTGTTCAGATGTTTACGTGGTCATAAAGAACCCAACACTACTTTAAATCAGCTTAATTAGATATATAACAGACACGGGGACGACTTACATAATGCAACCAAAGCGTAAACTAAAAGGGAAATAAACATAACGTGGACGAAAGGATAAAAAGCGACAAGTTTATCGTAAGAGCCCATCTATGACAAAGGTTAAAGAATATGAATTAATGTCTTTCATCAGTGTGTACAAATTTTTTTTAGAGGTCAACGTTTGAGGAAATCTTGCCTGCACGTGTGTGGGCGTGGTTTTTGGGCACACTTAATATGCGGAAGGCAATCATTTTTAGCGCCTATTCAAGACTATTTTCTGATTTTATTTTTTTTTTGCCACAGGGCGTATGCGTGTTATAAAGTAAACATATTACTTCAGCTTTAGCACGCACGCGGTACAGCCACTCGCCTGCAGGCGTCTGAGCCGCCGCGACCTTTAGCATAATAACTTAATGGCACACGACAAATGCGAAAGCACTTTTGAAAAGAAAGTGTCTGGTGGCCGGGGGGGCGGAATTATTATGCTTAATCATATATACTCATATATATAGTTATATTTAATCCTTTTGAGGCTGCAAGTGACAGGCGCGTGGTGATGTGATGTAATGTAGCAGGAATAATAGTGTGGTTAGTTCTACAAAATGAAAGTGCTTCAAAATGGAAGATAAGTAGTAAGTAGAGACGCAACTGGATTAGTCGGTGAGTTTTTTACATTAAAATCTAAAGAAATCCAAAGCCCAAATTAATTAGGTAAGAGTCGAGTGACCTTAGTACGAAATACCCTTTACCCTTGATTTTGCGTGTTTTCATACGAATATTCGTATATTTCTACACGCTGCTGATGCAACGCTGTATCCCATCGATTGGTCTTACCGACCGAAACCAATCAGCATTGAAAATGATATAAAATGTAATGAATTCTTCTGTTGAACAGTTGTCAGTTCATATAAATCCATCATGAGCAGCGCACTGTTGAAATCTTTCTTAACAATTATATTTATATTGATATGTGGTAAGTGTGAGAAATCAATTTGTGATTACCCATATACTATGTACATACTTTGCCGAATTGCAGCCTCAAGTGTGAGTGCGGTACCAAAACATCTACCTTTAGCAAAGCTAGAAGAACTGCATAAACTAGAAGAACGGTATCAACAACTTCCTGCCGTGCCCGATGAACGATTGGCTGATGCCGAATTGGATAATGCCTTTGAGCAGCCTACACAGAAAAGCACAATCGAGATTATAATCACAAAACGGTGACCAAATGGTGTCAAAATTCGACACAGAGAACGAAAAATCGTTAAACATGATTATAAATCTCATTTTTGTATTTAGATGGGAAAATCTTAAATAAAGGTGAAGAAAATACCAAAAATTGTTTAAAAAAAATTAAAATATAGTGAGAGATGATAAATATTGAGTTTGAGAATATAAATCATACTTTAAGGTATTTCTTGATCTTGATTTTTCTAGATCGCAAGCTTCTTGATATACAGATTTTCAATCATAGTTTTAGTTTGTGTTTTTTTTCTCTGTGTACGAGCAATTAAAACCTGCATTTAGTTGAGAGTAATTCATATAATTGGCTATGGCTATGGTGAAACGTGCCCATTTAGAGATGACCTGGAAATTTCTAAAAATTTCGAAAAATCCATCCGTGTCACAGAACTTGGAGAGATTTCATAGTTAGCAGGTTAGAAGCAGGGCTGCAAACCGGATTTCCGACTTTTCATTTACTGTGAATCGTACCTTAAACCGAACCTTAAGCCGAACCTATTTATGGAAAAATAGTTGAACCTGAACCTGTTCCGAACATCCTTTTTCCGTTTGGTTCAACAAAAGCTACAAGTTTTAGGTAGTCGAATTTTAAACACCCTAAAATGTATTTTGTATGATCAAAGAATAGACCAACAAATACTCAGAGACAGACTACACAGAGAAAAAAATATCAGGATCAATTTAATCTTTGCTGGTTAAAATGATCTTTAAGAAATATAATTTTTTTTATATCATTTGGGTACTAAAACATATTATTTTAATATTTATCTATTTATCAAAACATTAATACTCAAAAAGTAATAATTATACGACTTTAATTTCAACTAGAATTCGAAATGTAAAACGTTGAAAAAAATATGAATAGCGCTTAGACGTTTGCCAAAAGTGTTAACTGTTGAGACGTCATACATTCGTGTTAAGCTAGTAAGTTCGATCCCCAGAGAAGCAATGTTTTTGATTTTTATATAAAAAAATATATTGAACATAAGTTAATCCCATTTATGTAAAAAAAAAATTTTACTTTCCAAGGATTAATCCCGAAATGAATATTAGTTCCGGTACGTACCAAAATGAAAGGTAAAGGATCAATTTCGGTTATCGGTTCCGATGCGTTACCATTTTTATGATACCAACAAGTATATTTTTGAATACCAAAATTAAAATTGTTTCACGATATCCAAAAATTCTTGATGAAATAGAATTTTTAAATTGTTTTCAAAGAATTTGCCACAGGAAACAACATTTTTTAAATATAACGATTTCTATCGGTTCTTTTTTAAGACAAACAATTTTACTAAACGTTCTGTCAGTGGTATGTCAACACTCAGAAAAAAACGACCCAGAATTAAAACATTATTCATAAGTTGTTGCCCAAATAAGCTCGCCAGGCCGATTTATCTTCCCGTAGTGACTAAGTATCCTCTAGGCCGATTTCCGATCTTTAAGATGATACTGATTTTCTAGGATTACACCAGTACAGCGTGAAAGCCCATTGGCTGACTGTTTATGAGATGTCATTCCAATGTTGTGTTAAGTGCGAGGTCCCAAGTTCTAAAAACTTTAGAGGGAGATATTCGTGAGAAACAATCGGCAAGTTTAAATTTTTATAAAAACGTGAAATTGATTTTCTATGATATTTCAAATCAAATTAAAGTTGTTTTTCTGTGTCTTATAAGCAGTGAAATTGTGTGTAACAATAGGGGTCAAATTTGACTATTTACGCGACTTCATAAAAATTTTTTTCTTGTACTTTGCAATTTAAGAGAATTGTAGAATAAAAAATTAAAGCTCGGCAAACCGAAGAATTGGAATATTTTGTTTATACTTACAACCAGGGATTAGTCTCGAAATGAATATGCAGTTCCGGTACGTCCCAAAATGATAATTTCGGCAATGCTAATTTCGTAGAAGGTTATTTGTAGCAGAATTATTTCGGTTATTAGTTCTCAAGCGTTATCCAGATTTTTTTTCGGAAACCACGGTTCAAAATTTAAAATTGTTTTTGAGAAAAAAATCGATATATTTAAAAATATTTTGTTTGTAGATTAAATAAGATTGATTATAGTATCAAGATATTAGATTATAATTATTATAGTAAGGTTCAAATATTTTTTTATTTGAGATATATAAAAAAAAGGGGAATTAGTAGAAAAGATGAGAAAAAAATAAAATATTTAAAAAGCAGAAAATATTTAATTAGAAATAACGGTCGAATTGCGTATTCCAAAATAGAGCTTGCATTTGGATAGATTTGAACCCATACTTAATATAGCCCATAATATGCGGTACAATACTTAAAGGGGGTGCTTCAGTAAAAAACGCTCTAAAAATAGTTGGAAACCTAAAATCTAAATGTGCTTTTCCATACATTTCATTTTTCTAAAAATTAAAACGA
Source organism: Lordiphosa mommai (assembly GCA_018904225.1). Classification (NCBI taxonomy): domain Eukaryota; kingdom Metazoa; phylum Arthropoda; class Insecta; order Diptera; family Drosophilidae; genus Lordiphosa; species Lordiphosa mommai. The sequence goes on along the minus strand of JAEIFT010000319.1, from coordinate 124,217 downwards.
AACTTTCTTAAAATAGGAAAAAATATAACAAAATTTGAGAGTGAAATTTGATTAACAACTATGATTGGTATACTAAAATTGCTTTATTTAAGGGAGGATTGTTCCAAGACTTAGAAATTCTGGACTTTTAATTAGAAGGATTATCTTTACGAAAGAAAAGTTTTTCCGTCTTTAGAGAAATTTTTTTCTACCTCTTATATATCTTAAAAGAATAATTTAGTTCTGGTTTTTCTTTAAGGTCGAATTTCTAAAATGTATGTCTTTTTTCTGAGTGTAAATAGAGTTGAAATATTTAAGTAATTCATAAATCAATCAAACCGAAATAGTACCGGTATTAGCGTTTCGGTATGGTTCTGGTATTATTGGTTCCTATTATAACAGTTAACGGTTTTCTGTTCTTCAAAAAAATTTATTATCGGTTTCGGTACGTGACTTGAAACGGTTTATTTCAGTTACCGGTTCCGGTTATGCTATTATTCCCTGCTTTCAACAAATTAAAATATATTCTATTTAAATTGGGTAAAACTTAAGCCAAACCAAGCTTCGAACCAAAAGCTTAACACAAAAACATTGAACTTTAACCATTGTTAAATTTTGATTTGAACACGCGTTCCGGACCTACGCAAAAATAATTTAGGGTTTGCAGCCGTGGTTAGAAGGTTTGTGTCTAAGATAATGGTCCCCTCTCATCAAACAGAAATGCATTTCTCCTTAATAAAATTTTCCATTTTTAAATTATGAGTTAATTTGAATTTCAAGTGAAATTTGTTGAATGTTTTTTATGTTTTTAGATTTAAATTTAAGTAATTTTCTACAAAAATAAGATAACAAAATGTAAAAATATTTTTTTCGCCAATCAAAAAGTTAATACTTGGCAACCCTAAGCACAATTGTTGTTGTCAAATTTTCAAAATGCGTTTGGTAGTTGATTTTGCGAATAATTATTAAAATGCAAATTTTATTATTAAAACAAATAAAATATTTCATTTATTTAATGAAACTTATCCAGAAAAATAATTTGGGTTTGTATATCAAAATTGTTTGGGTGGTGATTTAGCTTAATCTCATCACAAAACACGAGAGATGCAAAAACCAACCGAAAGAGATTTGGTTTAGGGTTGAAATTTGGTTGAAGGAGATTTCCGTGACACCTCTGATTATGTGTTTCCAATTGATACCTCAATGTTATCATTTTTAAGCAGTGTCATGAATTTTGGTGAAGCTTTTATTAAAGAAAAATAATTATCATTAATTTCAATTGAACCCAAAAATAACTCATAATTAAAAGTTGGGATTTTTTATTTGCCAAAGACGCAAACCTATTAAATAACTTGGATCATTATCACAGACACAAACCTGAACCAAATATGTTCACTCAATTTGTGACGGTCAAAAAGGAGAGTCTTAAACCAACAACATAATAAAGTACAGCAAACACACACACACATATGCTTTATATTTATATGTTGTGTACGTGTGAGCATTGATAGTCGGACCCTTCTTATCGAAATTTAAGAAAAACAAAAGGTTTTCGTAGGTGTGAATAATTCAGTCCTCGGTGGCCATAAATTTGTTTATGATAATATCCACAATGGAATATTTATAACTGCGGTTCTGCCTGACATTAAATTGAAATGTTTATCTGCAAAATTTATTATGTTAATCGGCAACGGGAGATGGGAGACCGCTGAAATGTACTTACAATCCAACCAATTCACACTTCGGCGACTTTCATTAGCTCGATTGGCTGTCAACATGAATTTCCATACTCATTTCGTATATTGCCAGGGAACACGCCTCTGCAGAATGTAAAAAAAAAAAAAAAAAAAAAAAACGTAATTATATTCAACATTTTTTGTGGCATTTTAACAAAGTCAGACACTTTGACAGGCTGGCACGTTTGGCGGCTAATTGTATGCAAACATAATTCCAGCCCTGCTTGCCTTTAATGATTATTTGACACAATATTTCATTTTTAATTTTTTTGCCCCTAGCGCCTGGCGCTGATAAGAGCCCGGATTTTATTCATTTCTCAAAGTCAAGCAATGTGCGTAGCTACCGCATACGGTTTCTTTGCTCCTTAATTAGATGCGGTAGATTGTACCAAAAGTTGCGTCTCGAATGAGTTAACCGTGCAAATCAGCATAATGCGAGCTTTATGCAAATTTCTGGAAAAGGCGTATGCCATTGCTAAGAAAACTTTATCTACAATCTTCAAATCGATTTAGGGAGCACACATCCCATACATATGCAGATAAGCCAGCTTATTGCCAGGATGGAAATGGTCAAAGTCAGCAAAATCCTTTCATTTCATATTGTTTTCTCACCGCTCGGCTGACGGACGACAGACAAAAAAACAAAACAAAACATTGCACGAATTTGGCATGAAATGACAAGAAGCCTAGTTATGTGATTACTAAGTATTACAAAGGCGCCAAGAAGTAACGCAATCTAGGCAAATACACTTAGAAAAATAAAACAAAAATAAAAGTATCCTGGCAAGTTGTATAATTTAAATAAATTAAACATGTTAAAAGCTTTGTTAAAATAATTTCATTTTCGCCTGGAGAAAATACGTTTACTTTTCCCCATAAGCCATTAGATTGATCCTCATCCTTTCACACTTTCTTTAAAACAATTCGATATTGACTTTTGTTGGTCCATGTTCAATATCCAATATACGGTCGGAATAATCATGATCATTGATCATATCTAAATGATTAAAATTATTAATGATAATGAACTGTTCACCTCCTTTTAAGGAGTAGATAAATAGGTAGATAGATGCTTAATTTAATATTTCTTAGCTCTAACAATGAAAATAAATAATAAAAAAAATATTGAACTAAAAATTACGACATTGTCCATTTAAGTATATAAGTCTGCATCTTGATTTAAAATTTAACATTATCTGAGTACTACCGAATTTCGCATTAAAATAACTTCTTCCAATGTTATGATCGAGATTTTTATATATTCTGAAGGAGTTCAAACATTTTTCCTTCATTTTTTGTCTGTTCCATGTTTTTTAATCAATGAAGTAAGTTGTCAGTCCATATCCCCCAGCTTTCCTTATTGGTTTTGTCACCTAAAGTGTTATGGCTATTATTCCAGTATATATTTTCGTCTATCAAGATTTTAGCTAACTTATGCGATAGTCTGCTTTCGTCTAGTCGAACAGTGTTTTCTGCGTATTGGTCAATCTTTTCCAAATCAAGAAAAATTTAAATTTTTTATTTTAATAAAACACCTCAAACAAATGCAATTAAACAAATCATTCCTATGGCAGCTATATGATGTAGGTGTTCGATTTGTCCGATGTTGACGATGTTTTTTGTGAAGATAATTAAATATAACACACGCAGGCCAAGTTTCGTTGAAATTGCTTTAAAACTGACTGCGTGGCGAAGCTTTCTTTTGAGGCATATTTTTATTTGCTTATAACTTTAAAAATCAATATCTTTTAAACTATAAAAGTCTCCATCTTTTGGAAAGTGCCAAAATTTACTGCATTCTTGGGGCAATAATTTGTATATTTTTAGAACCTTTATCTTCGTAGTTAACACTTTGAAAAAATTATACATAAACTTTAGCAATAACTATGTAATATTATTAAGCAAAAAAAATAAATTTTTTAATTAATAATATTAATAGCCTCAATGAAAGCTTATTCGTAACAATAAACCCGAGATTTGTCCGATGAACAGAACCTGAGAAATAAATTTTAAAAAAACCCTTTTTCCCGTTTTATTTTTTTTCTCAATTTTTGAAATTGTTTATGAAATCAACAAATATTTTGTTTGCAAACCCGTGATATATTTTAGATCGGCATCTACGGTATAATTTTTTTTTTTTATTATAATCAAAAATCAAAAATTTTAAGTCTGTTTGATTTGAAAAAAAATGACCCAGATATCTCCAGTTCAAGTTCTTAAGGCAAATAATAGTTTCCATTTTGCTGTCATGCTTATGTCTTTTATCATTAAAAATTTTGTTTGGGATGTCAAACGCTGCTTTCACTTTTTACTTTTAATTTTTTTTTTTAACTCCTAGAAATCTCTAGATCTATCGCTTAAAAATCCGTCGGTGTCACAGAACTTCGAGAGATTTCATACTTTGTAGTTTAGAAGGTTTGTGTCTAAGATAATAGTCCCATTCATCAAACAGGTTTGCATCTCTCTCAAGTAAAATTTCCCCTTTTTAAGTGATGACTTAATTTGAAGTTCAATTGAAATTTGTTTAATGTTATTTATGTTTTTAGATTTATATTTAAATAATAATTCAAATTTAAGTAATTTTCTCTAAAAATAATATGCAAAATTTCGAAATATTTTTTTGCGCCTGTCAAAAAGTTATACATGGCAATCCTAAGCACGATTGTTGTTGTCAATTTTTCAAGATTTCTGTACAATTGTAGATAAACTAAAAATGAGCAAAAGCAGCATCGCAGCAGTAAATGTTTTTGCCAACTCCGAAAGGTATTGCTCTGCCAATTCCTACAAAACTTGTGTTAACTCAATTAATCATGACTTCAACAAAACGTGATATTTCGGGTGTAAAATTTTAAATTGAAAGTAAGTGTTGAACACAGCATTTGCTGCACTTAAATACTTGCTCTCTATCTATCTCTTCCCCTCCTTTGTCCGTATCATCTGTATCTTCTTCAATTAAAAGCCGCTTTGACATAATTCTAACAGTTTTTATGCCACATTTCGCTGAACAAGGAACTGGGCTTGCTGCAGAGAAACTTTTTTCATTTCGTTTTATTGAACTGGCGACATAAAATTTATGCGGCATAAGAACGTGACACTTGAGCTTGCGCCATCATAGGCCTTGCCGCATATATTTTCGCGTACGCGATATCATTTCAAATAATTTGCCGCGCAACTTTACCATTGACACTTTATTCCTCCCACCCCCCTCACTCACGCACACAAACGCGCGGACATGCTGATATGCAATCATATCAAATTCAATATGGCGACACTTTGTTGAGCACTTTCCATTTCACATTCACGTGTCGCAAATAATAAAACAAAATGAAAATTTACTTAAACTGTCAGATAAACAACAATATTGATCAAGACGCGACCAGATGTACACTTGTACACATATACATATAAATATGTAACCCAGCAAGCATTTTGGCGTTTTTATACCCGTTACTCGTAGAGTAAAAAGGGTATACTAAGTTCGTGCATATGTATGTAACAGGCAGTAGAAAGCATTTCGGACCCCATAAAGTATATATATTCTTGATCAGCATCAATAGTCGAGTCAATATAGACATGTCCGTCTGTCCGTCCGTCTGTATGAACACCTAGATCTCAGAGACTATAAGAGCTAGAGCTACCATTTTTTCAGTGTAGACTTGTATCGTCTGCACGCAGATCAAGTTTGTAAAATTTTTTGCCACGCCCCTGCCCGCCCCCGCATTATGAAAATAGCTCATATTTCCCACAATTTTAGAGCTAGCTTGTTTGGTCCTTCTAGACATATATTTTAATCATCATTACTTATCGATCCGCCATACATCATTTCCCGATCAGATGAACATTAGTAGAGTTGACACCCCGGCAATTTGAAAAAAATCTCATATCTCCCACAATTTTAAAGATAGTTTATTCAAACATGCTAGACAAATATTTTAATCATCATTACTTATCGATCCGCCATACATCATTTTCTGATCAGATGAACGATAGTAGAGTTGCCACCCCGCAATTTGGAAAAAACCCAATATCTCCCACAATTTTGAAGATAGATTGTTCGAACATTCTAAACAAATATTTCAATTATCATTACTTATCGATCGGCCGTACATCATTTCCCGATCAGATAAACTTTATTAGAGTTGCCACCCCGGCAATTTGATAAATACCTCATATCTCCCACAATTTTGAAGATAGATTGTTCACACTTACCAGACATATATTCTACTCATCATTATTCATCGATCCACCATACATTATTTCCCGATCAGATGAACAATAGTAGAGTTGACACCCCGGCAATTTGAAAAAAACCTCATATCTCCCACAATTTTAAAGATAGTTTATTTGAACCTTCTAGACATATATTTTAATCATCATTACTTATCGATCCGCCATACATCATTTCCCGATCAGATGAACGATAGCAGAGTTGCCACCGAATTGCCACCCCACAATTTTGAAGAAGATTATTTGGACCTCAGACATATCTTATAATCCCATCAATTTTGAAGATAGATTATTTGAACCTTCTATACATATATTATAATCATCATTACTTATCGATCCGCCATACATCATTTCCCGATCAGATGAACTTTATTAGAGTTGCCACCCCTGCAATTTCGAAAAAAATTCATATCTCCCACAATTTTGAAGATAGATTGTTCGAACCTTTTAGACATATATTATAATCATCATTACTTATCGATACCCCATACACCGTTTCACGATCAGATGAACTATCGTCTAGTTCTAAGCAAATCAAATAATTACGCTGGGCATTTTGTGATTTAATAAAATATTCTTAAATAAACCTTTCCCTGAGTAACGGGTATATCGAAGTCGAGCAGGGCCGACTTCAACTTACGCTCTCGTTATTATCTCATTTTTAAGTTTTAAGATTTACAACTTTCATAGGCAACGGCAATAAGTGAGAGACAAGGCAACCCTTTTGTACTTGGTTGAAACAAATCCGGTATCAACCTAGTTCTGACCACGTTTAGGATTAATTTCGTTTTTTTTTCTTCTGTGTATCAATAAACTTTACAAAGTTTGCTTCATTGTTTAAATCCCGAGGATTTCAAATTTTTTTTAATATCCTTAACTTAAATATAACAAAACTTAATGCTTAAATACTGAATGAAATATGAAGTATTGGTGTAAGAGGAAGATAGCCTTTTGTGTTCCATTCACTTGCCCATCCACGGTTCTATGTCGTGTTGGCCATTCAATGGCTTGGAAATAATAAATGTGCGAAATTAATAAAAATCAACCTTAATGCCATTATTTTCCTTCGCATTCTTGTTAGTCTTTAAGTTTTACTACATCGCTTAGTTGAGGCAAGGCCCAGGCTCAGGCGTGTCAGCTGTTGACAAGCAGCAAGCCGCATTCTGTGGCGGCTGACAGAAAGGGTCATAAAATGTACAAATAAAAAGCCTTTTAACGTATTAGTTATAAGTCAGAATACAGCTCAAACTATAGTTTATCAGCGTGGGCCAAACAAATTGCAATTGGTTGGTGGTTGGGGTCAGTTGTTGTGGTCTGAGTTGCTTTGTGCGTCTTTTGTGGTTATGTAAACACTGGAAATAGAGTGCAAAGGTGACATAAAGCAATATGGCAAATGAAAATACATAGCATACATATTTGTGCTTTGCTTGCAGTTGCAGTTTAAATTCTTGATTGGATTTATGATTTACACAACTGTCACTTAAAGAAAAACTAATCATAACTTTCTCTCTCTCTCTGTTTCTGTTTCTATTTCATTTTGCACTTCTGTTTGCAGTTCTTCATCTTTCATGTGGCGCGTGGACCTTTTGTGGAAGAATTTTATCAGTGTGTTACTCACGGTTTTTATACAGCCGATTGGCAGGAACAAATGTATGCCAGTTTCACTTTGGTTTTTACATTTTTGCTGCCTTTATGCATACTTTTTGGTACATACATGTCCACTTTTCGCACCATTTCAAGTAAGTTTTAATGATTAATTTGCAAAAAAAAAAGAGAATTGTGATTAATTTTCTCTGTCTCCCTTTCTTTATTTAGGCAGCGAGCAAATGTTTCAGGGCTCCAAATTGGCCAACTACACAACAACCAAGCTGCCCACTCAAACGAATCGGCAGCGTTTAATACATAAGGCCAAAATGAAATCATTACGCATTTCGGTTGTGATCATTATCGCCTTTCTCATCTGCTGGACACCCTACTATGTCATGATGATAATGTTTATGTTCCTAAATCCAGACAAAAGGGTAAGTACGAGGGCAGTTTGATAAGTCAATTAACACTGCTGCAAACCGTTCGGTTCTTATGCTTTGTGGGTCCCTCGAGTCGGACGATGAACTAAATCTTTTAGATTTTTAACCAGAATACTTTTTAATATCTTTATAAATTTTTTTAATTTTTTTTTGAAAAAAATAGTGGTTTAGTGCCTTGTCCTTCACTAGAAAATGCGTTTTGGAAATCATATCCAAATTCGGGATAATACGACTTTGAGAAGGGGATATAAAGCAAATGCAAGTTGTAAAATGTCAAAACAAATCTCTTAATATTTGTGTACGTAGGTTGCTATATATATTTCTTGTATAATAATGAAAACGCGAATATTTATGATCAAAAATGGTTTTATTGTTTTTCAAAGTATTCTCCAGCAAGATTTATACACTTTTGCATGCGCTCAAACCAATTGTCGTAGCACTTTTTCCACTCCGATTGAGACACCTCCAAAACATGGTTTTTGAACTCTTTAACAGCATCTTCTGGCGACGAAAATCGTTGACCACGCATTTTTCCCTTGATGTGCGGGAATAAAAAGAAGTCATTGGGTGCCAAGTCAGGGCTGTACGGCGGATGACCCATCAATTCGACGTTTTGGGCGGTCAAAAAGGCGCTGGTGTGAGCTGATGTGTGAGAGCTCGCATTGTCATGGTGCACAATGATCTGTCTTCTCTTGTTCGTTTTTCGAATTTCTCCGAAGACTTCAGGCAAACAAATTGTGGTGTACCACTCAAAATTGACCGTCCTACGTTGCTCAAGCGGAACAGTCGCCACATGACCAGTTTTACCGAAGAAACAGGCGACCATTTGCTTCGAAGTGCTTCTTCCACGAACGACTTTCGTTGGATTTGGCTCGTCTTCGAAGACCCACACGGTCGATTGCTGTTTTGTTTCGGGCTCATAAGCATAGATCCATGATTCGTCACCTGTGACGATCTTATAAACGTCTTTTGAAACACCGCGATTATATTTTTTCAAAATTTCTTTGCACCAATCCACACGAGCCTTTTTTTGAGCGATTGTCAAATTGTGCGGGATCCAACGAGAACAAACCTTTTTTACGCCCAGGTGTTCATGCAATATCGAATGTATGCTGGTGGAAGAAATGCCCAAGGATGCCTCTATCTCACGGTATGTCACATGACGATCTTGCATTATCAGTTCACGCACGGCATCAATGTTTTCTGGCACAACGACTGTTTTTTGGACGACCTTCACGACCTTCGTCTTCGAGCGAGCGTCGCCCGCGATTGAATTCATTAAACCAATTTTTCACAGTGCTATAGGATGGTGCTTCATCGTCATACAAAGATTTAAGTTCATCGTTGCACTCTTGCTTAATGCTGATCAAAAATATATATACTTAATAGGGTCGAAAATGTTTCCTTCTGTCTTTTACATACATTTGCAAAACTTCGTGATACCCTTTTTAACCATTTTATGGTTACAGTGTAAAAAAAATCACTGACTCAACAAACTGCCCTCGTATATAAGAGCGAGCGCGTGGGTGAGTTCATGGAAAAATGTTTAGCTTGGAAAGGGGCCTTTTTTTTTTGGTTGTTGAATTTCCGCCCTGCCAAGGCACAAAATTTAACGCGTCTGCTCACTGCAGCACATCAATCAGCCGTCGATTTTGTACAGTTGATTTCATTCCGGTGAGTGCCGAGAAACCCTTTTTTTCTGCTTGTTGTCTTGTCTAATAATGCACAACTGGCAGCTGCTATCAAAAGTCATTTTACGGCTAAACGAAAGAATTCTCTTTATTTTTCCTTTCACATCAAAATGATTTTTTAGGCACTAAATTTTTAATTAATTGCAAAGCTTCTTTTCAACGTCGTTTCTACTTGTTTTTCTAACGCCGCCAGCGTATAAATCGGCTTTACTCCGGCACAGCGACCTTTGTTGGCTTGGTAACGGTTTTCTTCAAAATACCATAAGTAAATATATATACATAAATACGGGCGCAGCTGGGTTTAAGCTGAAAAATTAGGAAAAAGTTTTTATACCCTTTAAACTTAAGTTAGAAATTTAAGAGAATTTTCGATCCCAAATGATTGGCAGACATTTCCATGTGTGAAAGAGAAAATCAAGCAGAAACATTTTTTTTGGAACCATTTTCAAGAAATCTCAAAAAAAACTGGGAAATTATTGAAAAATGAAAAAAAAAATATTGTTTTAATTGTGTCTAATTGGATAGCATTAATATATAAGGTGAATTTAAAAATACAAAGCCCTTAATAAAATTGTGTATATTTTCAGTTTTGATTTGTGGGGTTTAAAAAGGTATTCTAAATATTGTTCAAAAGTTAATTGAATGTGTTATTCGCCATTGTTAAGGCGTAGACTTAAGCCAACTGTCCTTATAAACTAACAGATCTTGTAGATGGGCAGAGCTAGAGGCTTGAAATGTATGGAAATTAGAAACCTTGATTCGTACTGATTAGGAATCTATATGGTTTATGGCAGAGGTGCCCTAAGCCTAAACTCTCAATGCTCTTATGTTGTTGATAAAACTCACCGCTATAGCTCGCGAGCATATTCACATACAGGGAATACTTGATACAAGTACAAAATACTTGGTTCCAGGACGATTTTTCGATCAATCCCGAAGTACAAAATACTTTGTTCCAGTTCGATTTTTTCAATCCCGAAATACTTGATTTAAGACCGCTTCGGGATACATTACATTTCCAAACTTTTATAAGCAGGGATTAATCCCGAAACGAATATCGGTTCCGGTACGTATCGAAATGAGAATTTAGGTTAAAGGTTCTATTTCGGTTTTCTGATTATTTCGGTTTTCGGTTCCGTTACGGTACTTAGATTTTTATTTCGGTATACCGGTACAAGTATATTTTTTTTTTAATATTAAAATATTTTTATTATTTCAAGAAACCCAAAAAAATAATGGATAGAACTAAAAAAAAGGTGTTCTTAGAATATGCCACATTATAAAGGTTTTTTAAATATACCGATTTTTATCCTTTTTTATTTTTGGACGAACAATTTCGCTTAACGCTTCTGTTCACGCTTCCAGTGTTATCCCTACACTCAGAAAAAAACAACCTAGAATTCAGGAATTCTCTATTCTTACGTCGCCCAGATAAACTCGCCTTAGGCCCATTTCTCATAAAGCTGAAAAAATATTTCTTAATAATGGTTCATTTTTCTAAGATTTCTATATTTAAGAGAAGATTTTTTAACACTTGGAAATCTTTTACATTTATTTAGAGGGATTATATTTAGCAAAGAAAAGTTTCCCATTTTTTTATACATTTTTTTCTATATCTTATAGATATCATAAAAAAAGAATTTGAATTTTTTTTAATTTTTTATGGCGAATTTCTAAAATGTAACACTTTTTTCTGAGTGTATTTTACCAGTTGAATTATATATTTGAAATAATCATAAATCAATAAAAAAAAATTAGTAGGAAACCGAAACAATACCGGTATCGGTATTTTTCGGTTCCTATTATAACGGTAAACGGTTTTCGGTTTTAAAAAAATTGTTTAATATCGGTTCCGGTTTCGATACCGGTTCCCGGCCGTAAACGGTTTATTTCGGTTAACGGTTCCGGTTACGGTATTATTTCCTGGTTATAAACCTTATTCTTTGCACCAATCCCGATTCGTTCTTATTAGATTAATTCGTACTTAGTCTAATTACACCCAAGAATAAATCAGACTTAATATTTTAAGTACAAAACGGTATAAATTTTATTCCGTTCGTTTTTGAACGTTAGAGTAGAATTAATTCTTGATTTAAGTATTTCGTACTTGATTTAAGAATTTTGTTCTTATTTTAGGAACATTTTGGGTAAATTTTAAACTTAAGAGTGATTCGTACTTAATTTCAGTACACTCAAGAACGAATCAGTACATAACGGCATAAATTCTTTCACGTTCGTTCTGGGACATTTGAGTACAAAAAATTCTTGATTTAAGTATTTCGTAATTGATTTAAGAATTTTGTTCTTATCTTAAGACTGATTCGTACTTAGTTTAAGTACACCCAAGAACTAAACATACTTAATATTTTTAGGTACAAAACGGTATTTATTTTACTTCGTTCGTTGTAGAACTTTTGAATACAAATAATTCTTGATTAAAGTATTTCGTACTTGATTTAAGAATTTTGTTCTCATTTTAGAATATTTTTGGAAAATATGAAACTTAAGACTGAAATTTTAAGTCTAATATATAAACCGTATAAATTCTATCCCGTTTGTTCTAGATCATTTGAGCATAAAAAATTCTTTATTTAAATACTTAAATACTTGATTTTAGAGTTTTCTTCTTATTTCAGGAACATTTTGGGAAAATTTTGATTGAAAATTTAAAATTGAAACTTAAGACTGATTCGTACTTAGTTTAAGTACAACCAAGTACGAATTATACTTGAAATTTTAAGTACAAAACGGTATAAATTCTATCCCCTTCGTTCTTTAACGCTGGCAGCCTTTTTTTCGGAGTGTATAGGTGTCTGCTCTTTCATATGCTCTCCGTGGGCAACCCTGATTTATGGGATCGCTCTTAAAACAAGATTTCGAAATTAATTAAAATTGTATGCCATTTTCCTCTTTACTTGCAGCTGGGAGACGATTTGCAGGATGCCATTTTCTTTTTTGGCATGTCCAACAGCCTCGTCAATCCCCCTCATCTATGGCGCATTTCATTTGTGTCCCGGCAAGGGCAATAAATCTGGTGGTGGCGGCAATAATAATGCATACAGCCTAAACAGGTACTTAGTGAACCAGCCCGCATGCTCATCATCCTTATATCCCTGCCAGTGGCATATTAAGACTCCATTTTCCATTTTCACAGAGGTGACTCTCAGCGCACACCTTCCATGCTGACGGCGGTGACCCAAGTGGATGGCACTGGCGGCAGCTCCCGGCAAATGCGCACATTTCGCCAGCAGAGCTATTATCGTAGTACGAGCAACGGTGGTACTGGCATCTGTTCCAAGGAGCAGCTGGGTTTACTGCATGTGGGGCCGGGCTCAGGTTCGGTATCTGGCAGTAGCTCGGCCACACCACAAGTGTTGCGAAAAAGCTCCTCAGTGCGCAGTCCACATCCGCATGCGGCCTCTATTTTGGCCCGTCATTCGGGCTGCCTGCGAGAGCAGCAGGAACAGCAGCGTCTATTGCAGCAGTCCATTACACCATCCACCCTGGTGCTTAACTATGACAGTCAGCGCGGTGGTGTGGGTGTGGGCGTAATGGCCAATGGCCTGGATAACAATGAGCTGGTATCGAGCGTGTGAGCAGAATTGGCAGTGGCAGCTTCGCTGGAAATGGAGATGGCATTGGACATGTTGGAGGATGCGTGCTCCTGCTGCCATTGCCTAAGCAGGGAACTGCTGCGACGGCAGCAGCAAGGACTTCTAGAGCTTCCCAGTTATAATTAAGGAGTTAAAGGGCAGTTAAGTTTTAGGATTACAGAGCTAGAGAGTTAACGCATCGTTGATTGGATCGACGAGGCGTGTGTGTATGTAAGCTAATTGAGAGTTAAGTCTTTAAACACAGTTGGTGTGCTTAGTCATAGATTAGTTCTAGTTCCAGTTCTAGTTCTAGTTCTGTAGTTACTGTACAGGACATATGCAAAAAAAAAAAAAATGAAGCGTCCATTTTACCCGGAATCGCAAGCCGATATCACTAATACAATTTAATCGTTTCAAACATGTAACCGTTCTTGAAATAAACCAATTTTTACTTGAATTAATTTAATGAAACTCTTTTATTTAGTTGTACTCCAAAAAAATATAAATAAGTCAAATAATAGGCAAGTATTTTAGAATTACAATATAAAAATAAAAGCATTTCTGCTTTATCCCGGATAAACTAAGTACCAAGGGGACGCTCGATTGAAAAAAATTTTCCACTAAAATGTATGGGATTTATATCTATTTGATCAATTTTCCAGATTGGAAGCATATAAAACTAACATATCCAAGATTTGAGCTGGTGGAAAACGTTTCTAGACTATTTTAACGCGTCCTATCAGCTATAGAATAGCCGCCGCGGACAATGTGGCGGTTGACTGTGGTCGAGCCAGAGGGAGGAGATAGCATAGAGACAGAGGGGCAGAGGAGGAGGACGGAAAGAACTCAGCTCGTCATCTGATCAAGAATTATATACTTTAGGGTCGGAAAGCCTTCTGCGTTAACTCGTGAGTTAATAGATCCTCCAAGGGTAGAGAATAATAAAAAAATTAAATGTTACGAGGCGGGATCGAAACCGGTTCTGAACCAGTTCAAAAATTAGTTTAAATGTGGTTTGAAGCCGTAACTTAGACATTATTTAAGTTAAAAACTTGAAATTTGGTGTAAAGGTTGATGATAAGGAGTAAGAAATTTTATTGCCCGGTTCTGACCGGTTCAAAAGTGCCTAATAGCCATATCTCGAAAATTATTAAAGCTATAAACGTACGATTTTGTTTTTGGGTTAGTAACACGAATTAAAACCGGTTCCGAACCAGTTCAAAAAGTGGTTTAAATGTGATTCGAAGCCATATCTCACACATTATTTAAGGGGGTCTTTTACCTTTGGACAGGGTTTTTAAGTGTTTTTTATAAAAATTCTGGTGAGAAAACCATAAGAGCTTTTTTAATTTGGATTTTTGTTTAGTGTTATTTATTGATTAAATAAAAAATTAAAACAAAAATGTTTTCGAATTCGAGGGCTGTTCAAAAAGTTAGTGGCCTACCAATTAAGGTCTCCAAACAAAAGGCGTAGAGGTAGTAGCCATTATTCAGGGACTCCAGGTTATTGGAAATGAATATGGTAAATGAGGTTATGATCAGAATTGATGTAATTTTTGCCCGTACCGATTTTTCAAGTTTATTTTTTGTAGTTTAGTGTAAAAAATATAGTAAAAAATTTATTCCCTTTTGATTGAGGTACGGACCAGAAATACATCAAATATGCTACGATTACAACATGGCCGATTAAAATCAATTAAGTAGAACTGGCGCAATCATGGCTACGAAGTCCAAAAACGTGGTTTCGAGAAAATCGTGCTTAAAGTTTTGAGCAACTTTAAAAATACTCCTTATAGCATAATAGCCATATTTGCTAAACTATTTTGAATTTTTGAAAATGATTTGAAGGGAATGAAAGGGGAATGTTCAAGCTATATTAATAATGCAAAACTAACAAAAATCAAAAATTTTTTTTAAAAATACTCACTTTAGCAAGAACATTGATCCACTAACAAAGCCATATCGTCTAAAATATTTCGGATTTTTGGAAATGGATTGAAGGGAATGAAAGGGGAATGTCCAAGCTATAATAATAATTTAAAACAAAAAAATCGAAAACAATTTTTTTCAAAGCTAGAAATTTGGTGTGTAGGTTGATATGAGTAACTCTTCTAAATTAAATTTGAACCAGAATAAAAAATTCAAGTTTTACCAAAAATTAAAAAAAAATTACGTTGAATTTCTAGAACATTTGAAAGAATTTATTAAAATTGGAAGAAGGGGAGTTTCAAAAAATCAAGATATTTTTTTACCCGTGGTGATTTATTAACATTTTGAAATCATTTTGATTTTCATGTATTATCTACCGGATGGTCCACATTAGAATTGTATATACACACACACACATATGTATATATGTATGTGCAATCATCCATTTATGTGTGTGTTATTTACGGCTCATCAATTTGTGATGAGTCAAGCTTGAGGTTTTATTGTGGACTTGAACATATCTTCTACCATTTAACGACAACAAGGAAAGTATTCCATTTTGTTGTTGTAGTTGTTGTTGGTATTTTGATGGGCCGCGAAATCATTATGGGGTCCTGCTTGAATGGCAAGGCCAAAACAAGTTGTTCATTGGGCAGGACTCAAAATGAAATGTGGGTCACCACCAATACAAGGTTAAGTGCGCCATAAATTTGTATAATTGTTGTATCTAGTCAAAGGAATGCTTAGACAAATAAAACACACACACACATATATATATATGCTGTGTTGCTCTACGTTTTATTATTGTGCTCGGAGTGTACATACAAAAATGGCAGTTAAAAGTGCCATTTTGACTTTTGTTCCTTCATAAAAATGAAACGGCCAATGGAGTGTGTTTAATTTAGGTTACACAAAAAAAAAAAGAAACCAAATGAAATACACATTTTTAAGTATAGTGGGCAAAACTATGCCATTTGTAGATCAATCAAGCTAGAATGCGGAAATTTGAAAAAAAAAGTTTTCAATAGATCGACATAAAGTTCTATTGATAAGGCGAAAATTATCAAAAGATTAGGTAAAAAATATAAATTTTAAATACTCAAAACCAAATTTGGATAATTTGTCAATATTTTGGTTTTTAACATGGACATATAAAAAGTAAAAGTTTGCTGAAAATAGATACAACTTTTTATTAAAAAACTCCACTTTATCCATAATTAATTAAAATTTTTTGCTTTGCACTTTCAACAAAGTTTGACTTTGAAAAACTATTTGATAAAAAATGTTCTTTTCGCTGGCTTAGTGTCCACTGGCTGCTGCTAAAAATTTTATCTAACGAATGTCCGGACCTTGGTGTAAAATCGCATCATCAAAAGTTAAACGTGTCTCTTAGTTCAGCATCAGCTTTGTGGCTTTGCTCTGATGGCGCATAATTGAGTGTCATGAAATATTGTCAACTGACTTTTCCCATTACTTTGTGGTAATTTGATGTTGCCTTCCTGCAGTACAACAATTTCGTAGCATACTTTTCAGCGCACTGAAATCTTGCCTCTGCACTTGAACATGATGAACTTTGCACAATTTTCCTGAAAAAAACTTTAAGGCCTATGATAATGATGTTTGTGACATCCCCTGTAGCTATTTTGAATGCCGGCCTCCGCCGCCGCCTGCGCTGTGCATAAAACTTACTTGGGGGGCTTTGGCAAAATTTATGAGGCAACCGCCTCGGCCACCAGTTCATCAACATGTTGAGCTTTGTGCGTGGCCCATAAAAAGTTGGCTCGTAAAGTTAAGTAATGTTCATTCAGTTTTTTTTTATTAAAAAATAAACTATACAAATTTTACACAAATAAAATGTAAGCACAAAGTACAGCCCACATGTAAAGACAAAAGGATATATTAGTAGAAGTATTAAGTACGTCCCAGTAAACATTTTTTATCGCGAAAAATTTAGAATGGGTTACTTCCAATAGGGGTCGATGGTAGCGAAAGGGCATTAAATTTGCATAAAATAATATTGAAAGCAGCCAACGTGAATTACCAACATTATTTACTTGCGATAGGGAAAGGGCAAGCAAGCTATTTACAAAAGTGTTCTTTGATTAAGGTATCATTCAACACTATCGCCATGGACAATCATTTTGACAGTAGCCATGACTGGGCCAGTTCTACTATAACTGTTTTGATCAGCCATGTTGAAATCGACGCAGAATTGATGTAATTGGGCGAATGGGGAAAAACATTTTTTTACTATTTGTTTGACACTAAACTCCAAAAAAATAACTTGAAAAATTGGTCTTTTTTTTAAATGACTTGCCAATTTTTAAAAAATATTGTAATATAAAAATATAATATTATATATAATATTATAATAAATAATATATATATATTAATAATTACATCATTTCTGATCATAACCTCATTTACCGTTTTCAATTTCGATATCCTGGAGTCCCGAATCATGACCTTTTTTTGGGGAGACCTTCTTTGGCGCCGATAACTTTAGAACAGCCCTCGAATTGCAAACATTTTTTTAGATTTTCTTTCATATATAATTAATTAATTAAAACAAGACACCAAATTGACAAAGCTTTTATGGGTTTCCTTCCAATTTAAAATCATAAAACATTTCAAAGGTAGAAGACCCTTTAACCTTTTTAATAATTATTATAATAATAATATAATTTTTTTTCCTTAAATCTTATCAGCTTTAAAAAGTGCTTGGCTGGTAAAAATGGAAGATAATTTGCATATGACATAAATGTCGCCCCTTTCAAATAATTGCAGATAGCTGCCTTGAAAAGTTTTGTGATGTCCTTATTTTTATAGGATCAAAGTTTCGACTTGCTTGTTCTAAAAGAAAAGAAGTAATAGATGAATGATAACAGTTTATAAAAAATACGTGACTGATCCTTACCAAGTTTAAAAACGATTTTTTCAGGCTTTAGGGTTGGGTAAAAATTTTTTTAAATGTTGGGGAAATAAATACGGACAGATTTTCAAGGCTTTCAAAGCAAGCTGTTCAATCTAGGAAACACTGTCAAGTAGCGCCTTTTCAGAAAGACCATTTTCATAAGCCAGAAATTTAATTACGAAGAAACGCTACGCCTTAGTCAGCAATGCAAGCGTAATTAAGGCAACAAAAGAAAAAAAAAAAAAAACCCTTTTTTTTTTTTTAAAAAAACAAATTTTTTTCAACCCAAAAAAATTTAAATGGTAAATTTTTATGGAATCACCCATATTGATAATTTTGTTATGATTTTGTTTAGATGTAAACAGCTGCCAGGCCCAAGTTTAAAATGGCCACCCAATCCGCTCATTAACTTTATTATAAAATAATTTAAGTAGGCAATTTCATTATTGGCAAATTAAAATTCGTGGTAAATAAAAGCCTACCTCAACTGAAATGCCAAAGCTTTTGCATATGACTAAATAAAATTATACCAAAATCATGCTTTGCTGCACAGAATAATGTTAAGTAGCTTATGTACTCGTACACAAAAAAAACAAGGAAAAATGGAAAAGGTGCGCGCGCACTTGTTGGATGGTTTCACTCTGTTACTAAAGCATTGTTGTTGATGTTAATTAAAACAAAAATTTGGAATAGGAATATAGTCCCATATATTAAAACATGTGTTTTTGACTTAAGAAGGCCGTAACTTTGCCAAATAAACTTGTAAAAAAGCGAAAAATTTACATAATTAGAACATATGTAAATATAAACACATATAAAATAGAAATCCAATTAACATCTTATCTTAAAGGGGATGATTTATTTTGCTAAAATTGCCATAAATCGAGAAATATCTGACTATACAGGCCAATTTGGACACTTTCCCGTGTACAAATATGGCGCGTTTTATTTTTTACAGACGCATTAATATGTGCTCTGTCGAAGAGGCCAGAAAAATCCAGAAAATGGCCATAATATGGCATATCTTGGAAACAAGAGCTGATTGAACAAACCCTTTGATGCAGTTTGATCGGTGCACATAAATGAATTATAATTTTTTATCAACAAGGTTGCACCTCACAAAGTTGGTAATTTTGTTGCCCTGTGTTATCAATAATATATTAATGTAATATATTAAAAAAAAAATTTGAGGAAAATTAACTTCGTTATATCGTAGTTATTATCAAGGCTGCAAACCTCAATAATTTTGAATAAGATTTAATGCGGGGGTTTGAACCCGTGAGGCATCTATGTTTTCGGTTCGCGGACCGGTTCCTGGCACCCCTGAACCCAAGGATTTGGTTCAAACTTTGGTTCTCTTAAATAAAAAAAATAGTTTGTTTTTGGTCTAATTTATAAAGATAAATTGGATAACAAAAAATTGAATTCATATACTTTTGTATTCACATTTTTATAAATAATATTCTTTATTTAATTTTTAGCTGGCATTCATCGTTTTTGAGTTTAAGTTGCGATTGAGGAAGCACTTAATACAGACTTTAAGTACAATTGCCATTTTTCTGACAGCCGGGCTGCAATTAAATCGTTTGACTCGATATCTTGCAATTCAATATCAGTAAACAAAATCGCAACAAATCTTTCCAAGAGTTATCGGAGCTGTCCGACATCCACCTTCACCAGGCCACTGGGACATAGTAGACAACTGCGAAGCCAATCGCCAATCTCTTTCTCGATAGGGAGAACGTAGGAATGCCTATGGCAACGTGTAGGCTCATTTTACGAAATTACTTAGAGCTTAAGAATCTGATTATTAACTTCCAAATTTTACCACCTTACGATAAAACGGAAAGGTTTTTTCACAATAGTGAAATGATATAGTCCTCCGATTTTTACCAAATTTTTACAAATTACTAAAAAATTATTAAAAAAATTATATTAAGGTTTAATTCGATTTTTTTTTAAGTTGCTAATCTTAACCTCCAGAAAAGCAGATGGTTTGCAGCCCTGCAAAAAAAAAGTATTAATTTGATTTGTTTGTGAGTCTTTTGCCACCTGCGCTCTATCTCTCTCTCTTTCTTTCTACATACGCTTGACAAGGCAGCTCGCTCTGTCCAAAGTTTCAAACAAATCACCGTATTATGTACAATGTACAATACATACCATTTATCTCCATTTTGGTTTTAATTTTAACAGTTTTTCAATTTAAAGCAACAAATTATCTAGAAAAATATTAAAATCAAATACCAGTTTAAATAACCGTTGGCAGAGCTTGTGATGCCAGACTAAGCGTTGGCAATGCTAAACCCAAGTCACCAGTGCTGCCACCTGGTTAAACCCTTACCGATAGGTTTTATATTCGATTAGTCATATTTAACTGTAACGACAATTAGTAACATTGCGTTAACAATTTGAAGAAATTTATCAAAAATATGGACTTGGCCTCGCCCACTCCTAGCCAGGCCAGCACCCATTGCTCTGAGGCCGATGATTATCTCGATTGGAAGGCCAAAAATGCAATTTCACCCCAACTGTTTGAGGAGGAAACAGACTCGTGTGGTCAGCGGACTACGCCTGATTTGGAGTTAAGCCAAAGTCAGGGATCTCAAAGACGCCGATCCCAAAGATTGATTGAACAGGCAATTCGTCTTAGCCAAAGCTCCCAAACAAGTCCATGTCTGGTCGCTACCAATGTCAACAAATCCAGTTCACCTCAACTGTTTGGGGCCACAGATGATGACGAGTCCACTCCGCTGATGGGCGGACAATTGCAGGGGCCAAAGACTAAAGTGGTACACTTAAGCCAAAAGCAAACGTTGAATGCTGACATAGAGGATGAGCTGCCTCCTAAAAAGCGCATGGTGGGCTGCTTTACCCAAATTGGAAAAAAAGCTCGTCGAAATTCCAATCCCCGAAGCAAGGGTAACCTTAAGCGCAAATATGGAAGGAAGATTGCAGCCAAAAGTGCCCCAAAACAGCCGGAAGAGCTAAAGTCACAGCTGCAATCCTGTCAAGAACGTGAGCCAGAGCAGACCGAAGAGCAGCCGGAGCTACCCAAGCAACCCAAGCGTAAACGTAAGCCACGTCAGCCAAAGAGCGAAGAGCAGCAGAAGCCCAAGCAACCAGAAGAGCCAATAGAACAGAGTGGACTCCAACTTAATGAACCCAAGTCCTTGGGCAGAAATTTAATACATAAACTTTACTCAAAGAAAACAAAGCGCCGGCAAGGATGTCCACAAAAACTGCCGGAGGAACAATTAACATCAAGTATATCATTTACCCAGATACCATTCCGTCTTGGAAATGAGCCAAAGCATCCGGAAGAGCCGAAGCACAAAAGTGGAAAGCAAGAAAAGTCGAAATTTTCATACAAATCTTTTTCACAGATGCAATCCCAGCCTGAAAAGACGAAACGCCAGCGTGGACGTCAACCAAAACTGGCAAAGGAGCAGCTAACATCACTTCCATCATTTTCACAGATACAATCCCATCAGGGAAGTAACCCAAAGCAGGCAGTAAAGCCAATTCCAACAAGCCAAACTTCCTCACAGATGCAATGCAAACCAAAGCACTCAAATATGGCAACAGTCTCCCATCCTGGCTCAACAGAGTTTCAACCCCAATTGTATACCGAATCCTCATCCTCCAGTCAATCGAAGTTACCCTCTCAATATCCCGCACATTTTGTACACCAAATGCCACCGCTGGAAAATTGTGACTCTGCAGACGAACAGCTTGAGCTAGAAGAGATTAGCTCCAAAAGCACTTTATCCGATCTAGATTCAACGAGCTCTGGACCCATATCGCTGAGCGATTCTATAGGTGAAATATTTGGCACCAAAGACATTGCCTGTATTCTGAACATTGAATCTCCACGTGAATATCATTTAATGGATGATCATTTGCCAGCGTTGGCCATTATGCTGGATGTACAATTGGCACGATTGCGTACAGTTATGGATCTTACACAGCGTTTGACGCATGATCAGCTTATACAATGGTCACAGATTACAACTGCTCATGACGTATAAAAATGCCTTGCCAACATTTTTGGAACAGAGTTTCATTTCGAAACTAAAAATTCACTATTTCAACCTTGACTTTTATCTCACACGGAGGCAAGTTTGGTATGTCAGTGGGAAAGACCATCCTGGCTTATGTTTTCTTAAGTTATTTAAATGTTTAACAAATAAATGCCATAATGTAGTAAATTAAGCAATACCCATGTGTTCTACAAATCGTTTTCGACCCCAAAAACGACCCTATTCCCATACGATTTGGAACACTTGAGACTATCACTGAATTAAACCGAACCCTCGGTTCTATAAACTCCAAAAACCTGTGCACTGTTATCACTTTAGCTCGAATTTATTCATAACTTGGTTTAAAAAATATCCGTTCTTAAGTCTGGAAAATAATTTATTCATTTCCCCCGTTGAGTTTAAAAAATGAAATACAACGGTTTTCCCTCCCTGCGGTAAAGAAAAAAAGCTTTGAATTAAACCTTTGTTTCCTGACCTTGGGGTGAAGTTTTAATACACTTGAAAAACTTTACTCCAACTCCAGATATTTTAAAATTTTAAATCATTGATAATAAAAATTTGATTCCATAAAAAAACGTTTCTGAGTTAGACACATTTTTATCGTGCGAGCCGATCGGTCCTAAGCTATATGCTATAGTCCTCCGATTTTAATAAAATTACTTCTAGAATTGTGTGAATGCATATAAAACTAATATATACCAAGATTGAGGACGCTTGATGGGAAATAAAAAGTTTTCCCACTAGAACTTTTTTTGACCGACCCTTTATATGGTCACTATATGCTATAGTCATCCGATTTTGATAAATTTTCTTCCAGAATTAAAAGCATACCAAACTAATATATACCAAGATTGGTGAAGCTACGAGGGAAAAAAATGTTTTTCTCGCTAGAACCGGCACCTTGGTTTATATGGCAGCTATATGAATATAGGCATCCGATTTTGATAAATTTTTTCAGAATTAAATCCGAAGATTAATATCGGAAAATACACAAGATTAGTGACGCTACGACGGAAAATAAATTCGGTAAAGGTTAAGTTCTAGTTAGAATAGTACGATGAGTTATCCGGCCGGTAGTTTTATCGATATACCGGTCCAGTATGATTTTGAAGAAATATGATGGAAAACAAAAAGTTTTTCTCATACAAACATATTTTTCCTGACCGATCGTTCCTAAGGGTGCTATAGTTATAGTCCATTTGATCCGGCCGGTTCCGACATATTAGTTGCGTGCAGTAAAAGAAGACTATGTGCAAAATTTCGACAGCTCGATAGCTTTAAAATGAGGCTAGTTCGCGTAGAAACAGATATACGGATAGACGGACAGGGACAAGGACAGACGGAAAAGAACTGAGACGGAATGAACTCGGCTCGTCGTCCTGATCAAGAATATATATAGTTTATAGGGTGGAATTGGATATTCCGATGCGTTACAAACTTCTGGTTAAAATTAATATCCACTTTTCAAGTGTAATAAATTGAAACTTTTGGTTTTCCCCCCGGTAAATAAAATTACACTAGTTTACAGCGAAAAAACCTCATTGAAGTTCCATTATTTTACAGAATCCCGCAATGATGTCATTCTGGAATGCTAAACTCAAAATTAATTCTCGAAAATTTTTGTATTAGCACCGTCAAATCCTGTCTTCAATTCATGATCTTCTATTGTGAAGAAAAATGCATCGTATAAATGTTAAGATATTTTTTAAATCACAAGTCTCATACGGATTATCTCGAAAACAATTACGCTAATAAGCCAAAGACCTTAGACCAACTGAAAGCCAACATTCGACCTGAAATAGCCGCCATTTCGTCCGGAACATAAGCCAAAGTCATGGATAACAACGCATTTGAGAAGTTATTTTGAATGTAAAGCTGGACAATTTCAGCACGTTCTTTTGGAGAGTACTTTTCCATGGCATAAATTGTCTTCGAATGACGCTTACAACGCGGTATGACATTTGTCTTTAAAAGATATAGGATTTTCAGATGGCTCAAATTTAAATGTAATAAATATTTTTTTAATTAAAAATTTTTGGGATTTAAGACGAGTCCATCTCTAATACTGACTACCTTAATTGTTTATGAATCAAGGCATTTTGTACCACAATCAACTTCACTTAAGTGAAAACCGGATTATGCCTAGATGTCAAAAAATTATTTTTCTTATGTTCCTGTTTTTGCAAATCCAGGTGGATTTCGAAATCCATCTAGATTTTGAATCTAGGTAGATTTTGCGGAATTGGTTTTCGTCATGTACATGGATTTTGAATTTAGGAATTGTGTGCATTTGTGGCAAGGTCACACCGGTTTTTTTCTTTTGATTATTGAGCGCTAATTGTAATCAAAAATGTCGAACAATAAAAATATGAAGAAAAAAAAAACATATTTCGGGGGAAGAGGAGCTGAATCTCTAAGATCTCGTTGAGAATAAGGATGTATTAGAGAAGAAATAGTCGGACAATGTGACCTGGAAACAAAAGGAGGAGACGTGATTCGAATTGGTCGAAAATTCAGTGAAAGGAAATTAATTTGACAGGATTTTCTTAATGAAACGAAAGTCCAAGTTAGAACCGTCAAAAAAGAGACCGCACAATGATTTGACCAATAAACTGCCCTTCAAAGCATTTAAATATACAGAAAACAAGTTTTTATACCCTTGGGGGTTTGGTCGCGCGGGCTGGCGTGCGCCGTGTGTTCCTCCCCTTGGTTCCCACTCCTATTCGGGATCGGGTCGATATATCATTACTGCCATAAGCTTCCAAAAACAAAATATGTCGAAATTTCACAAGGAGATCCTCCAACTTCCGGGGTTTGGTGCGTAGCGGGGTTTGGGGGCCTGAAAAGAAAATTTAAAAAATTGTATGAAAAGAATGTTAAAAAAAAGTTTGGATTATTTTTGTATATTATCATTTGTTTTTGTTGTTGTTGTTGTTATTATTGTTGTCTTGTAGCATTTGCAAAGATAAGGCTACCCCAACTCAGCAAAGAAGTCCATAAACTTAAAATAAAAAAAAAGTTGCCATATGTGTTTTTTTTTTTTGTATAATTTAGTTGGTAATATAATTGTTGCTGTTGTTGTTGTTTTTCTTTCAGAGTGCTTTTTTGTTGTTGTTGTTGTACATAATTTTAAATTACTAATGCTAAAAGTTATCTAGACTTTAATTATTCTTCATTAATTGGTTTGCTTTTTGTTTTTCTTTCCATTTGTTGATTTTTTTTTTGTTTGCTTATTTATTTTGTTGTTGCTGTTGTTGTTGTTGTTTTTTTTTTCTAATTTATATACAACCACTTGGATCCTAGCTACCGCCAAACGGGCATTTAGTAGTCACTATCGTAACTGACATCCTGCTGGGCTTGCGTCGAGTCATCGGAACGTTCCGAAGTTGGCTCAAAGTCCACATCCAAAGCGGTATCATTGGCCGAACAGTAATTGGGATGGGCCATGGAGTCGAAGGCATCTTTGATTTGATTGTTGGCGCCCTTGGGATCCAGATCGGTGGCCCAGCTAAAGTGCATCAGGGCCAGATCCATGTTGCCCAAAGTCTTGTGGATTTTACCTATAAGATAGAAGACCACCGATTCCTTGGGCACAATCTCCTTGAGTTCCTCGAGTTCACGCAAAGCCTCCTCGTATTTGCCCAACGAGAAGTAGATGGAACCACGATGGAAACGTGCCAAGGGATTTTTGGGATCCAAAGTGGCGGCCGTATTGAGGGTCTGCAGGGCCAAATCCTTTTTCTTCATAAAGAATTGCATGGCTCCAATGTGCACCAGGATGACGGAGTTTTGTGGATTGATTTTCAGGGCCTTGACATAATGCAATTCGGCCAGTTCATATTTCTCCTGCTTGGAGTAAATCGTACCAATGCCAAACCAGGCATTATAGTGTCTCGGATCTCGTACCACCGCAGCACGAAAATAGTCCATGGCCTTGTCAAACTCTTCGGTCAGCACTAGCTCATGTCCCAGCAGGGTGTAGCTGTAGACAAAGTCGGGATCCACTTGAACGGCTCGTTTGAAAAATTTAATTGCCGTCTCGTGCTCTTTGTGCAGGGAGAAACAATTGCCGGAAACACACCAGGTGACGGGACTGCTCTTATCCTGATTAATTAGATCCTGGGCCAAGGCCGACAACTCCACCTCCTTTTGCAAGTGCCACAGTGAGGTGGAATAGATTTCCATAAAGTCCAAGCGACAGGGCTCTGTTTCGTGTATATGCCGGAAGATAATAACCGCACCCTCATAGTCACGCATCTCATACTGCGACATGCCTATGAGAGATTGCACCCAGCTGGAGTTTAAATGATGCTTTGGTATTGTCGTCTCCAGCTGTCTAATGGCCGCCTTACATTGATACGTGGACATTAGCTTATAGCCCTCGGCCAAGTCACGCAGCAGCGACATCAGGCCATCGGCCGATTGTTTCTTCAGACCCATTAATTGATGCGCCATAGTTTGGGCATTGTTTAGGCTATTATTAAGCAATACTTTGGCCTCCTCGGCGGCACTGCGATGATGAGAGGCAGACGTTATGGTCTCCACTTTCTCTTTGCGTGCCTGCTTCTCGCTCAGCGTTTTCTCCTCAATCAGCTCGTTGTTCAGACAAATTTTGGTCATGCGGGATTTAGTTTTTCGTGGTGGCGAGCGTGGCTGGACAAACTTATTGTTGGTGATATTCGGTGATTTGTTATTCTCCTTGACCGAGGAATAGGCCGAGTTGCCAAACAGACGTGAACTGCGTCGTACGGCCGCATTTGGATTGTTATTGGCTGGAATATTCGACACATTCCCATTGCCATTGCCATTATTATTGATGGGCGTGCGCGGTGTTATATTCCCAGCTTGGGTGAAAACGGCGGGTTTATTGCTGCCATCTTTGCGTTGTATTAGGCCACCATTTCCTCCACCGCTTAAATGGGTTTTCAGTTTTTTACCCATAATTTTGGCCTCCTGATTAACCTCCAACAGCATCTGGGGCATAGGCGAATAGGTGATATTTAGCACGGGAGTGTGACCAATAAACGAGCCATCACCACCCGCACAGGGACTGGTTAGGGGCATAACGCCAAAACTGGGTGTTGTGGGTGAAATAGCGGACAAATATTTGAATTGCTTGCGAAATGGTGTACCATTGCTGGCATCATACAGCTGCTGACCGTGCGGCTGTGTCAACGATTCCTGGGCATAGCCCATGGGTGTGTCCTCCAGCAGAGCCAATCCACCGCCACCGCCACCTCCTGGAATTAGAGACAAAGAAAAATGTGGTTATTTAATTATAAAACTTAACTTTTTTGGTCAGAAACACAACTGATGCTGGATACTTAAGGGGGTATTCTACCTTTGACGAGTGTTTTATGAGTGTTTTTTACAAAAATTCTGGAGGGAAAACCATAAGAGTTTTTTTCAATTTGGTTTTTTGTTTTGTATTATTAATAATTAAATAGTAAAATAAAAAAAAAAATATTTTGGAATTCGAGGGCTGTTCAAAAATTTATCGGCCTGCCAATTAAGGCCTCAAACAAAAAGTGTAGAGGTGGTGGCCATGATTCCGGGACTCCAGGTTATCGGAATTGAAAACTGTAAATGAGGTTATGATCAGAATTTATGTAATTCTGGCCCGTACCTCAATCATAAAAAAATTTTTTCCAAAATTTACAAACATTTAAAAAAAAAATTAGATTTTCGACGTTTTTTTTTGTTATTTAGTGAAAAAAATAGTAAATTTGTTATCTTCATGATTGAGGTACGGGCAAAATTACATCAATTCTACGTCGATTGCAACATGGCTGATCAAAATCGGTTCAGTAGAACTGGCCCAATCATGGCTACCAGGTCAAAAAAAGTGGTTTAGAGAAAACGCGGTTAAAGTTTTCAGCAACGTTGAAAATACTCACATTGGCAAGACATTGCTCTACTAAAACGGATATATCTGCTAAACTATTTCCAATAATTGAAAATGGTTTAAAGGGGATGAAAGGGGAATGTTCAAAGTGTAATAATAAGGCAAAACAAAAAATCGGAAAAAAATATTTTCAAAGGTAAAACCCCAAAAAAAAATAAAAAAATAAAAAAAAAAATAAACAAAAAAAAAAATAACAAAAATTAAAAAAAAAAAAAAAAAAATAAAATAAAAAATATAAAACCATGGGGGGTCAATCCAGCCAAAACAGAGAACAAGAACAGAAGAAAAATCGAAAAAACGGGCAGTAAAAATCACATAACTTGAGCTCGTTCCCGTGAAGATATTGTCACTTGTTCTGACACCTACTAATGCTAGGATATTAACAATTCATTACCGTGAATTTTTCAGTGCTTGGGGTATCTAGTGCATTCTTACTCTTCAAGACAATCATGAAACAAATTGGATATATCCCACATTAAATAAATCGTATATTTAAATCACGCAACATTACACTCCTGTAGTGTGTATACCACAACTAAGGACGAAATAACCCAGCGTCACGATTTAGGCTTCAATGGAACATTGTGGCAAACGAAATATTATTAAATTCTGCAGAAATACTTAACCCCAGATGACGAAAGCCATGGACCTTCTAAACAGATACTAAAGTGGAACTTAATATAAACGTGAAGAAGACAAAACTTATTCTTATTAAGGCAAATGGAACAACACTCATAGCAAAGGATTAGTAATTGAAAACAACGCCGGAACTTAATGTAGCGGATAGGCTGAAAAAAGAACAACAAATTCTCTATATGCATCTTAGAAGATACTGAGCAACACTTGGGGTCCCTCTTTTTATATTAATATAACAACCGATACCTCTGGAATAGTAGCAAGTGATTGACAAGTCCAAAACTTAAAACTGATGAAGAGCACTCAGCGAAAGGTATTGGTCTGCACTCTAACCAAAGCACTGGAACACAGGGAGCTGGGAGTCCTGTTTCAGCTTTTGGCCCGAAATTGCTAATCCAGATTAAATCACCTCAACACCCCTTAATCAATTTAAAGAAGAGGCAGCAAAAAATAAGTCTTGCATTTCTAACTTATAGCCTAATTCCATGCCACATATATGTACATCAACAAATTTTGCTGTTCCAAAAAGAAGTTCCATCAATGTTAACTTTACATGTTAACTCTAATGTCATGTTAATTTGGGGATGACATCCAAACATTTCCATAAGCTTTGTATTCCTGTTTTCCTCTACAAAAATGGTAATTTTAAGTAGAATCATAAACATAAATATAAAGCATAAAAAAAAAAACAATAAAAGGAAAAAGAGACCAACCATTACCCGTATTCGAACCTGCATATCAAAAAAACAAGGCGTCAAGCCTATCCACTCAACCAATGCCTTTTCCGTAAATCAGGTATCTTAATTTCTATATATAGTTAATCGATACCTAATGTTAAAATGGGTACTTTATGTTAAATTTCTCGGATGTACTCAGTTTGTTTGGGGCGAGTACCAACATCACGAATTGATGTACATCAATTTGTAACATTTATTTTCATATAGAAGGCCCTGTAAAAAAACTTCCATCATCATCAACATCAGCTCGGATGTACATATATGTAGCAGTGGAAATAGGCTATAAGACTACTAAATGTCTGCTACTAAACATCCTTACTCCGGAAAGTAACATAATTCTTTAAAGGGCTCTGCTGGCTGTGGAAAACTTTGAAAAGCAAAGGCTATGCCATGATGATAAGAAAACTCCAGAGCTCATTCTGGAAAACTATGCGACAATTCACTCATAAAAAAACGAGAACTTTGTACTTAAATCAAGTACAAACAGTGTCACTAAGTCTGAGAAGACATTGTACATATGGTAGCGTGGAAATAGGCTATTAGACGGGATTTACATGATGAATCAAACTTCATGATGCTTTTTTAAGTAGGCGTGAGATTTAAATGTATTGTGATACAGACATTTTAAAGTCTGAAAGAATTCCCCCAAATTTCACGCCTACTAGGAAAACTTCATGAAGTTTACTTTATGGTGTAAATACCGACAGACAAACACATTCGCCAATTCACACAGACACAAGCCGAAAGCTTGTCGAGCCCTTTGCCAAGAGAGCAAACAAATTAGTTCAGCCAATCAGTCGCTGGCCAGCGTTCAATGAAGTAGGTCAGAGGCGTTTTGCGTCACCCGGCCTCACTAAGTCCGCTATGGTCTATGTATGGTCCCTACTTGGGGTCGAATATAAATGCGAAAAGGTCAAACGGAAGCAAACCAGAAAAATATGTTTAGCGAAAACCACCAAACCGAACCGAAAGAGCTTTTGGTTAGCAGGTTTTCCTTTCATTCGGATGGGTAAGTAGGTGGAAAGGTCACTGAAATGGAGGGCCTGTACCCATTCCTAGCTCTCTAACTAAATCAAGCCACCGAAAACTGCTCATGGCTTCTCTTCACATCCAAGACCCAAAAAAAAAAAGATATAAAGAATTGTATGCCTACCTCCTCCTCCTCCTCTGAGCATGCTGATGGAGCTGTTGAGATTGTTGTTGTTGTTATTGTTGATATTATTATTGGGCGTCATTAGATGGCTCTGGGAACCCAATTGCATGGGGTTCTGATTCTGTTGATTGCCTTGCTGCTGCTGCTGTTGTTGATCCACGGGAGTGGTCAGTATATAATTAGAGTTATTGCTTAGATTCGTCAATAGGAGTGTCTCCAAGGCGGTTTGTTGGTGCTGCTGCTGCTGCTGTTGATCGCCCCCAAACAGTACCATGGAATTGGCACTGGCACTGCTGCCCTGGCAGGTGTTGAACACATCTGTGCTTTGAATTTGGAATATGTTAGCGGTGTCTGTATCCTGACCCAGCAGGCACAAATCGGCAAAGGCATGCCACATAAAGGGATTCAGTTTGAGTGCCCGTCGCAGAGCCTGTACGGCCAATTTCTGTCGTTCCGTACGTATGCATATCTGGGCTATCAGCTGATAGGCAAAACAAGCCAATTCCCCAAACTCGCGCTGCAGTTCATCGAAATTTTTGGCATCCGCAAAGCCAGTGACTATCAAAGCACTTTCGGCATCCGAATATTTTCTTAGCTCAAAGGCACATTTGGCCTGCAGGAAGCGGCATTGGGGCGAGCGACGTCCCTTCTCCTTGAGCAGCCAAAAGGCCTGATCGATCAGATTGGAGCGAAAGTAACTGGTGGCCAGCAAAAAGATGGTCTCATCGCTTTCCACTGCAAGACAGACAGAAAAATTAACTTAGACCTTGACTTGGGGAGTCCGGGGCCCACTCACCTTCCGAGCACAGGCGTTCCGCCAGGAAAACTGCATCTCTGTGGTCATAGTGGTTCAGGCAATGCCATATGGCTGCCTATACAGGGTGAAAGGAGAAAGGTAAATGAAAATCAATTCGCCTTTGTTTTGCACATAATTTTTTTTTTTTTTAAATATCGATTTACCTGCACGGGCTCTTGTATCATCATGTTTTGGAGTAATGCTTCCGATTGCTTGGTTTAACACTTGGAGGAGTCCGAGCTAATGAGTTTTGTGTTTTTTCCCCCCGCTCCAACTCTCTCAAAACATGCAATTCGAGATCATGCGGAGCCACCCAGCACCACAACGAAGAAAAAGTGTCGTGTATGCGTATGCGGGGTAACCTCCCTCCCCTTCCCTCTGACCACTTAAAATAATGCAATGGTTTTGGCTTTGGCTGTGGACGCGCTCTACTCTGCTCGCCTCGGCCTCTCCTCTCCTTTTTTTTTTTTTTTGTAGTCTCTCTCTCTCTCACACCACTTTTACACGTTATGTACCGATTTGTTGTTTCTCTAGTTAATACCGCAGTTATTAACTACACCTGGGCCATATTATTTATTAACTTAAACACGCTGCACTGGCCATTTTTAAGAGCAACAAATAAAGCAAACTAAAATATGTTCGTGTTAAAAATTTATAAGACCAGGGTTGCCGCTTATATTAGGGGGGGAGGTTGCCACTCAACACAAGCGATATATCGATAGGTATGGTGATGAGTCGATACTCACGAGAGAATAGTCGAATATTGTTTGCTGCCGAATGAGTCCAATTTTTAGCATACAGGCAACTCTGTTGCTAGCGATGACACAGCTCACTCACGATTTTAAAATCACGGCTTTGACTTTCCCATCTTACTAATATTTTTGTTTGTTTATTTCAATACTTAACTTAATTCCTTATTATTCTCTTAAGCTGCCAATTATTGTGAGTCACTGGAGCTAGAACTTGAACTGTCTGTGGACATGACCTCAACATCATCTTGAGCGCGTGTCTCCAGAGCCACTGAATTTCCCGTGGCGCCCATTGACATATGCAACTCTCCCAAATTCCAATTAAATTGATTTTGAAAGGCATTCGGTACCTCGCCACTGCTCCCGCTGCCTCCGCCCAAATTGCGTTGAATCTCAGCGGGCAGGCCACTATTCTGATGTGTGACAGCAGCACCATTAAGATTTTGCTCAGATTTGCCCAACAGACCATTACGCATCTCAATGTCCGTGGGATAGGGTCGTCTTAGGTCACCTATGCACCAGGTAAGCGGTGCACTTACCGCATTGGCCGAGCTAATGCGATGGGCATACTTGATGAGTTCCTCTGAGGAAACGGGCCGTTTGTTGGCCTGATTAATGCTGGCCAACTTTTGGCGAGCCTGGAATATGGCCGTGGACAGTATGAGTTCGGCGTCTTTTAAAGATTTTTGCAGCTTTTGGATTTCGCGGTCCTGGGATGAAATTCGTGGTCAGTATCAGCAGTTCGTGTTTATGAAACACTTACATGAATCTCCACTTTGGCTCTCAGTTTGTCCATGGACTCCTCCACCTTGGCCTGCTCCTCGGCTAGTTCCAGCATTTTGCGAAATTCCTCATCTTTGGACACCAGCAAGTCCAACAAATCCACCAGCTCATTGCTAGAGATTTTCTGATGCGCCTGTTCAATCAGTTCCTTGGCTATCATCTCAATGTCATCAATAAGCAGTAGCAAACGCTCCTTGGTGCTCAAATGAAAGGACATAATTGGTTAAATTTGCAAATTAAGTTTTTTGTTTATTTTTTTTGGGCTTGGAGATGGACTATCTCTTTCGATAGTCCAGGGTTGGCGAAGTTCTTTAAAAAGACTTATATACAGCCATCACGATGACATTTGGCGGCAACACAAGGTCTCTCCACAAAGTGAGAGGGCCTGGCAGTGAAACCGCGAAAAAATATATGTTTTAAATGCAAATGAAAAAACATTAGAAGTGACTTAAACGTCTATGTTGCACTCTCGTATAAATTTAGTTAATTCTGTGAATATAAGAGTATCATTTGTTTTTAAAATATCATTAATATTGTTGAACTGATTGAATATTTTGTATTTTAATCTATTTTGGCTATGTTTTGGACATCTGAACAGCGAATGATACAGAGAATCACATACGTTACACATATCACAATTCTCAGAGGGAATAGCTTTGATTTTATATAAAAGGATTTCGAGTACGTTGAATTTGCCATTAGTCTATTTATGATTTTAATACTTCTAGCCTCCATATCAACATGATGATGCCATGGGCGACTAGGTAGACTGGGAAAGATTTCGATGATATTTTTTCCTTTCAACAGTGATTGTTCTTATATAATAATTGTAAAAATTTCATTTTTACTTTAAGAATTGTTTTATTAAATCGACAAATTTGTGGTATCGAAAAATTTTAGACAAGTTTAGCAACTGTTCAAAAAGAACTTCCAAACTTCCGCATCCTTTTCCGGATATGTGATTACATGTCCCGATTCGAGGAAGTACATAATGAGGCTTTGTACTGGGCAACCGGTCTTAATTGTGACAACATACGTGTTATTAGGATACTATTTACTTTATATCCTTGTTTATTGTTTAGGGCTTTATTGTATTGAGCGGAAAATACTAATTTTCGCAAATTGAACCGCTTTTGTTTATGCTAAGCATTTAGTACCTCTTACGTGATAACTTTTTAATGGTCATATACACAAATCACCGCCAAACAGAGCATTTGGATTTATCCGAGTGATGATCAGTTAAGTTACACAAGATACATTTTTAACATTGCTTTTCAGGGCAACCACGCCCACCGCCAAACATCTCATTTCAGCCTAAGTTAAAGTTTGTATCGAGACGACCACAACGATAACACTGCTTGGCTTGTGGTATAAAATGATTTACTTTCACCTTCGCAAAGAAAAAAGTAACTTCATCAGGAAGTTCAGTTCCTCGAAAACCTAACTTTATAGATAGGGTTGGAACTAAATCACCATTTTCTGGATCCTTACGCTTTAAACGTTGAACAGACGTAGGTATACAGTCTCCCGAAAAATTACTCATAATCTCTTCTTCAGAAAAAGAGATAGGTACATTTCGAATTACCCCATACGTTTCCGTAAAGCTCTTAGGTATAAATGCTCTTATATTTTTTCCTTTTAGTGCCTTATTTGTAACACAGTAGTTCGCATATTGATAGTTTTCAAAACGAATTTTAAACATTTTAATGCCAGCAGCATTAATTGACACAATTCCTTTTATATTCATATTTTTAATTTTCTCCCACAAAAACATTCCATTTTTCATACGCTCTGCTACAAAAGAGTCCGATTTACTAACATCAATTAGAACATGAAACTCTCCAACGTGACTTGCATCATAGAAAATTTCAGTATTTTCCTCAAAGTTTCCATTCTGATTCTTTACAGATTCATTTTTATTTTCATTATCTTGATTAATACTTAATTTTTGAGTCTTATTGTTTTCATCACGAGTACCCTCACTTTTTCCCTGAGCACCCTTACTTTTTTCAGTTTCTTCAACATCATTTCTTTCCTCAGTCACATCCAATTTACCGTTCATTTTTTCTATTCCTTCTTCGTTACCTACAGTCACTAACACTGTTTCATTTGCAGGCAAGAAAAAATTATCATCTTCATCCATCTCTTCTTTTTCAGATTCTTCTTTATTATCAACTCTTTTTTTAAATCCTTTTTTCATATCTCCGTTATTTTTACACAGGTTTTTCCTTTTTATATTTTTTGGTTTTACTTTACCAGAAATATTGAAAATTTGCGCCGGCGTCAAACTCTTTTCAACAAAAGCATCAAAATCATTATCAGTTTGGCTAGACGCCCTAGCGCCCGCCATCTTGATCCACACCTCGCTGTTCACAATTGATGTCAAAAACTTACCTTGGAAAAATAAAAAATTTAAGTCTACTTTGTAAAAGGAAAATATGTAAGTCACTTTTAAAGTTAACACTGCCCAAAAGATGGCTCAAAAAAAATCACTTTTACTCAACACGACGCAACCAGACCCCTCAGAGGCTGTGCAATTCTGCGTTTTTTTTTTTTTTTTTTTTTTTAATTGCAAAAAATATTTTCAACATTTTTTCTAACACTATTTTTAAACATTGTTTTCCAATACACTATTTACACTGTTTTCCAACATTTTAAAATTTTTCCAATGACGCTCTAACTTCTTTCTAACCTTTTTTGAAAATTGTAGTGTTGAAAAAAATATTTTCAATATTTTACATTTACATGTTTTCAACACTATTTAAACATTTCCAAACACTATTTTATAACACTCTTTTTAACACTGTTTCCAATTTAAACATTTATCTCTTTAACACTGTTTTGCAAGCAAGTACACGAAAAATTGACAGTGTGGAAACACATTCACATCACCTTAACACATTTAAACATAAACAATTATAGACTCACATCTTAAACAGCTTAAAATGCTTTTAACATTTTCTAACACTGTTTTCCAAAAAAAAAAATGTATAACACTATTTCATAACACTGCTTTCGAACATTACTGTCAACACGACACAACTTAGAGGCGGTGACTGAGCCTGGTTGACAGCTGTTACTATAAATAAAACACTCGCAACAATCATCATGTTAATAAATTTGCTGTTATAAATTAATTACTATTCAAACACTTTACACACTCTAACTAAGCGCTATGCCATGTTGCTGCATTTGTTGATATCCTGCATTTCGCTATTCCTCTTCATTTACTGGTAAGTCACCCACCCGTTTACCCTGACCCGGCCAATAAATTGATTTACATATTTCTCCCTTCTCAGGATACTGCCTACGGGCATTAGCTGGTATCTGATCAAACGTTTTCGGGTCAAAGTACGCATAGGACGTATAACCTTGCCATATTTGTCACTCAAGAATGTACACATCAGCAAAAGTGGCTTCTCTGTGGTAAGTGACGTCATTAATTGAAACTCTTCATTCTAAATTGATTAATAATTGTTGATTGCAGCAAATTGAGGAGGTATGTTTGCGCAGCAGTTTCTTCACCACCGAAGTGACCAAATTGCTGTCCATTTATATACGCGATTTACGCATCAATAAGGACATACACAGCCAAAGGCCAGATGAGGCTAACGATGGTTTTGGTTTCTACAAGGAAAAGAAGTCCCAGGGTGTGCCCGACTTTCGTCAGACCAAAGTGCCGGCCAGCATTATCACATTTGCACAGTTTATGGCCGTGCATATTAACAACATTTCGGTGGTCTTGATGAACAATGACTTTGATCCGGGCTGGTTTATACATGCCACAGCCAAGGAGCTGCATTTGGATGGCAGCATTGTGCAGAATGCACGGGTCCTGTTGGTGAATGCCGCTCTGAGCGAGGCTCAGGCCAAAATGCTAAGGCATTGCAGTGCTCGTCGTCAGTCGCTGGAGAATTTGAACAAAATAAGGCCCTGCTTGGGTGAGGTTAGCTTTGATGTGGCTCTGGATGCCTCGCTGTTTGCCCAGGGACCGTTGTCTATGGATGTAAGTTTGGGTTTACTTTTTATACTCTGTACCAAAGGTACAAAGAGTATATTGGGTTTGTGCAAATGTATGTAACAGCCAGAAGGAAGCATCTCCGACCCTATAAACTATATATATTATTGATCAGCATCAACAGCCGAGTCGATATAGACATGTCCGTCTGTCCGTATGAACGCTGAGATCTCAGAGATGGTAAGAGATAGAGGTTTGAAGTGTATGGAACATATAATTCTTATACATGCAGGCAGATCAATTAGTTTTGATTATTGCCACGCCCCCTGCCTCCCCCGCAAATTAAAAAAAACCTCATATGTTCCACAATTTTTGAGTTAGGTTGCTCGAACCTCTTAGACATATATTCTTCTCAACAATACTTATCGAGCCCCCATACATCGTTTTCCGATCAGATGAACGACAGTAGAGTTGCCACCCCCACAATTTGAAAAACACCTCAAATATCCCGCAATTATTTCCTGCTTCCTCCGCTTACAAATGATACCTATAAAAAAGTGTGAGTGTGATTAAACCAGTGTTGGAAAACAGTGCTAAAAACAGTAAAATTTTGGAAAACAGTGTTGGGAAAACAATGTTGGAAAGCAGTGTTATAAAATAGCGGTGTAAAAGGTGTTGGCAAACAATGTTAGAAAGCGGTTTTATAAAATAGTGTTAGAAAATTGTGTGGAAAATAGTGTTGGAAAACAGTGTTAGAAAGTAGTGTTAGAAAATTGTGTGGAAAATAGTGTTGGAAAACAGTGTTAGAAAGTAGTGTTCGAAAGCAGTGTTATGAAATAGTGTTAAACATTTTTTTTTGGAAAACAGTGTTAGAAAGAAGTGTTAGAAAGCAGTGTATTGGAAAGCAATGTTTAAAAAGAGTGTTGGAGAACAGTGTTAGAAAGCAGTGCTATAAAATAGTGTATTGGAAAACAATGTTTAAAAATAGTGTAAGAAAACAGTGTTAAACATGTTGAAAATGTTGAAAAATAATGTTGTTTCCAACACTGGCAATTATTTCGTGTACTTGCTTACAAAAACAGTGTTAGAACGAAGTGTAAGAAAGCAGTGCATTGGAAAACAATGTTTAAAAATAGTGTTGGAAAACAGTGTTAGAAAGCAGTGCTATAAAATAGTGTATTGGAAAACAATGTTTAAAAATAGTGTTAGAAAACAGTGTTAAACATGTTGAAAAATGTTGAAAAATAATGTTGTTTCCAACACTGTCAATTATTTCGTGTACTTGCCTACAAAAACAGTGTTAGAAAGAAGTGTAAGAAAGCAGTGCATTGGAAAACAATGTTTAAAAATAGTGTTGGAAAACAGTGTTAGAAAGCAGTGTTATAAAATAGTGTATTGGAAAACAATGTTTAAAAATAGTGTTAGAAAACAGTGTTAAACATGTTGAAAATGTTGAAAAATAATGTTGTTTCCAACACTGTCAATTATTTCGTGTACTTTGCTTACAAATGATACCCCTAAACAAAAGTGTAAGTGTGGTTAACAGTGCTATAAAATAGTGCTGGAAAAAAGTTTTGGAAAATAGTGTAGGAAAACAGTGTTGAAAAGCAGTGTTATAAAATAGTGTCAGAAAACAGTGTTCGGAAAGACAGTGTTCAAAAATAGTGTCGGGGGAAAAAATATTAAAAAATTGTGTTGGGGAACAATGTAGAAAAACAGTGTTGGAAAACAATGTTTGAAAAGAGTGTTGGAAAATACTGTTCGAAAAGAGTGTTGAAAAGTAGTGTTGTAAAGCAATGATGATACACAGTGTTGATAAACAATGTTGAAAAGCAGTGTTGGAAAATAGTGTTGAAAAATTACCCAAGATCAAGTGGTCTAAAACATAATACCATGAAGTTTAATTGAAATGCCACGGTTGGCCAGGCGATTGCTTGGAGTGTACGCCATGTGAGCGTTATGCGTTGCGCGTTATTTTAAAGTTCAATTTTACCCCTACCAAAAAAAAACTTACGTACCGAAATTAAAGATGTTTCACTCTGTTGTAAAGATAGTTCCCTCTGTCTGTCGGTCCAATTAGAGCTTTTTATCTCTTACCGTTTAGGCAAAGCGTAGATTGCCAATCAGTCAGTCAGTGAGTGACAGGAAAAAGTCTTTGATAAGGAAAAACAAAGTCGACACAAATCGTATGGGAATTAGGTCGTTTTTGGGTCACAAGCGAATTGTGGAACACCTGGGATAACTTACGATTTTTCAAATATTTTTTTTTCCTTTTCAGACTCTCAGCCTGGTCATCAACAATGCCAAATCGGTTATACATGGCGGCCTCTATGAGTTCCTGAGCGAGGCCAAACAGCGTACCACTCCCGGGCAGCAAAGTAAACGTCTACAGCAGGCCTTTGCTCCGCCAACCAGTCGCTTGGACAATGATAACTATGAGAAATTGGCACCAATTATACCAAAGAATTTTAACTTAAGCATCAAGGCGGCCACCTTTTCGGCGGTTAAGGAGAATTCACAAAATGATTTTAGTGCCAAGCTGCAGCTGTTTCAAATAACTGGCAAATTCAATTCCAAACTTGATGAAAAAGCCATGTTGCCCTCCATGTTGGCCAAGTTGGTGTTTCAACATTTGGATATTGATACCAAATATGAGAAATTGCTATTTGTGGAACAGTTTACCATAGACTCGGTGGTGAGTGTGTATACTTAGATATTTGACGATTTATATATATATTAAATTGTTTCCTTCTTGCAGTTAGAAAAGGACATCTTTAATTTGTATATCAAACTCAAGACCTTTCAGATTATATACAACCATAGCGAGATCTATGACTTTGTGAATAACAACTTTTTGGCACGCCAACGTAGAAGCGGTCACCATCAACAGCCACTGCAGCTGATGCATAAACAGAAATCCCTGCCAGATCATTTGTATTTGGATCAGGCAGCCGAAAGCTGTTTGAGAGCCAAACAGCAACGTGAAGGCGGTGTCTTGGAATGGATTATGCAGCGTATAGTGGTCAAAGGCTGTGCCGAATTGTGGAATGTGTCGCTGTTAATGAAATTGGAGGATGAACACATAGCCATGAGCCTAAGTCATACCCGATTTTTGCTGGAACAAATCGAAGAGCGACGAAGTTCTTTGTATAGCAATAAGTTTCTCAATTTGTTGCTCAATCAGCGTCAATGGAATATGGAACTAATGGTGGAGACTTTGTGGTCCAATTTGGGTAATTCCATAAATGATACAAATAATCTCAAAAAAACCCACTCGCCGGGTTCACCCTTCTTTCTGGGCGTAAGTCTAGTGAAATTGTGCTCCTATGCAAATACCACAAAATTGGACATATCCGTGCATACATTCCGCACCGAATATAGCATGCAATTGGCCGAATTTGTGGTTAAATCCATGCAATGCCTTAAGCAATATGGCGGCATGAAAGCGGCCAAGCAGGCAGCACAGCAACAGACTAAAATCAGCAGATTAGAGCAGGATTATGTTGAAGCCAGTTCGCTGCGTGTGTCCGTCAAGATAAAGGATATTACGGCATATTTTGTTAATCATCATAATGTGTATATGTTGCTCAGTTTCTCGGAGATAAGTCTTACACGCACTCAACACATTTCCACACTGCAGCTGGAGGAATTCCAAATGGCCATAATGCGCTCCATGAATGCCTCCTCATTGTGTCTGACCGATTTTCAAGATATATTTGCCAATTGCAAAATGATAAGGCTACAGCATGAGCAGCCAACACCCGGAGGGCAGTAGGGCGAAACTGTCCATTTATATACCCGGCAATATAGATATGATGTGGAATTCCAATTTGCATATGCATGTATTGACCCTTATACGAGATATGCAGGATCTAAAGACTGAAATAGCTTTGCCTCCCAAGGAATTGAAAACTCCTACTCCAACTCGTCCTAAACTTATCATAGAACTATCCGCCGAGCGTTGCACCATGTTGGAACTAAAGTTATCAGAGCGACACACTATACAAATCTATGTGGAGAGCCTGTTCTTTAGCCACAAAGATCGGGATATTATCTATGCGGAAATTGTGTCCGTACATATAGATGATCAGGATATTTTTACCATCAAAGAGCTGGATATGCAGTCACTGCTACGCCTGGAAACACTCACCCATGAGCGTCAGAATTTCCCCGGTTTTGTTTTACCCTCCAATAAGGTTTGGGTCACCACCATAGGCTCATTTAAGGCCATCTTTCCCTATGATCATGATTTCTATGATGCCATCAATAATGAGTGTGTCTCTCATTTTAAATGGTTAAAACTCGTGCATAACTATAAGAAGAAACCTTTTACCGTCAACTCACCCTTACCCAGTGATTTGGTTATCAAAGTCAAAGAGTTTCTTTTGGAGATTAGCGATGATCCTTTCGAGGTTAAGCTGCGTGACAATTATGTTCTACTGGTGGATGAGTATTTGGAGAGTCTTAAGCGCAAGGCCTTGTTTGATCAAAAAATAGCCGAATTATGCTCGGAAAGGTTGCTCGTTCCCGCCGGCACCATTGAAAGTCTCTATGCCAATTTGGTGAAAAAGAATTCCGAGATTTATATACAACGCTCGAAGAAGATACACGAAAGTGGTCCCGTACGCACACGCCTGCTGGCCTGGATAATGACAGATGTGGAAATTATGGCCATGGCGGACACTTCAATACATGGCTATGAGAATGTGACGCGTACCATGCGAGAGATTGACTTGGAAAGCCCTTGGCCGGAAGAGGGATTGCAATTTTCTACACTGTGGTGTCGTGGCGTCAACATTAGCTGCTCTGAATGGAAGTTTATGCTAAGGTAGGTTTGCAAATTATAAAAATGGCAATAACTCCCACAATTTTGAAGATGGATTGTTCGAACCTTTTAGACATATATTCTACTTATCATTATTTATCGATCCACCATACATTATTTTTCAATCAGATGAACTATAGTAGAGTTGACACTCCGGCAATTTGAAAAAAACCTCATATCTCCCACAATTTTGTAGATAAATTGTTTGAACCTTCTAGACATATATTCTACTCATCATTACTTATCGAGCCCCCATACATCGTTTCCCGATCGGATGATTGATACTAGAGTTGACACCCCGGCAATTTCAAAAAAAATCTCATATCTTCCACAATTTTGAAGAAAGATTGTTCGAACCTTTCAGACATATATTCTACTCATCATTATTCATGGATCCACCATACATTATTTCCCGATCAGATGAACAATAGTAGAGTTGACACCCCGGCAATTTGAAAAAAACCTCATATCTTCCACAATTTTGAAGAAAGATTGTTTGAACCTTCCAGACATATATTCTACTCATCATTATTCCTCATCGATCCACCATACATTATTTCCCGATTCAGATGATTGATAGTTGTTATTGAAAAAATTCTCATATCTTCCACAATTTTAAAGTTGATACGTTTCTAATATATTCAGTTGACACCTTCTGCATTTTGTCTAAAAATCTTATATCCGTGCATGATTTATAGAGTTGACACTCCTGCAATTTTGAAAAAAAACATTTTTTTTTCCAAAATTTTGAAGAATGATTTTTGTATCTTAGTTCATATATATTCACATCTGGAAATCATTATATCGATCCACCATATATTATTTCGCGATCACATAAACGATAGTAGAGTTGTTATCCTTTTAACGGCACTTTACAAAAAACAACTCATAATTCTTGCATAAGAAAATATCTCAGATTTCACATTCGAGATAGATCCTGATCTAAAATTTTTTATCTAAGAAGAAAGATTTAAATCACATCTGATTATTCAATACCTTTTGATATGCATGGTTTTCAAAATAAAACTTCTAAAAACAGAAAAAAGATAATCTCACGCATATATTCTGTCTTATCATTATTCATCGATCCAATCACGTTTTATTTCGATCAGCCTCGAACGTCCCGTTAAGAAGCTTCTCTCGAAAAAAACCTCATATCTCCCACAATTTTAAGATAGATTGTTCAAACCTTCAAGACATATATTCTACTCATCATTACTTATCGAGCCCCCATACATCGTTTCCCGATCGGATGATTGATACTAGAGTTGACACCCCGGCAATTTAAAGAAAACTTCATATCTCCCACAATTTTGAAGAAAGATTGCTCGAACCTTCCAGACAAATATTCTACTCCTCATTATTCATCGATCCACTTTAAATTATTTCCCGATCTGATGAATGATAGTAGAGTTGCCTCCCCAGAATTTAAAAAAACCTCATATCTTCCCACAATTTTGAAGATAGATATCTCTCTTTCTCACATTAGACAAGATATTCTACTGATCATTACTTATCGAGCCCCTATACATAGTTTCCCGATCGGATGATTGATAGTAGAGTTGCCACCCCGGAATTTAAAAACCGTATATCTCCCACAATTTTAAAAATGGATTATTCAAGCCTTCTAGACATTTATTCTACTCATTTTTACTTATCATTTTCCGATGAGATGAAAGATAGTCGAGTTATAAACAATTTAATAATTTATCTTCTGTCCTATTCCAGGGACTTCCCGCAGCCCATGTTCTATGTGAAGAGTATGCGTCTGTATGGCAATTTGTGCGGTGCTGAGCAAATGCCCTCCAAGCGTGCCAAACGTGATGTCTTCATTGAAGTGGGTGCACCCTTTGAAACGGATGTGGTACAACGTAGTATGCCCACGATTAAGTTCTATCATGACTTTGACTGTGAACTGGAGAGCTGTAGCTATGCCTTTGGTCCCTGCTGGGAGCCGGTAATGGCTCAATGTAATCTTAGTTTTGAAAAGATATCGGCTCCCTCCAAAGATCCCTCACCTCCCTTGCCATTCTGGGATAAAATGCGTTTGCTGTTGCATGGACGCTTGACTCTATAGCCAAACAGTTTACCGTGTTATTGCATGCCTCGCTGGATCCCTATAATACCACCGAAGAGATGGAGTTGACCTGGAATAATTGTGGCATCGTATGGACAAATGCCAAGATTATGTTTAAGGGAGAACTTAATGTAAGTTTAAGCCACTCTTTAAAGTTTTTATGATGACTTCTTTAAATGGTTTCAGATAACTGTGCGTACTGCTTCCCGCTATGATGATTGCCGTTTGCTGCATTTTCCCAATTTGAAACTTACCTTTAAGCTGAATTGGGCCTGCCTGGCCAATCCTAATGATCATCATGCTGTTATGCCCTGTGCGCCGGATAAGTTACCCGAATATTCCAGCAATCAAGTGCATGATTCATTTCGTGCCTTTCGCTCGGTTAATCTTAATATATGGATTTCATTTGAAACCAAACCCAAGGCGGGAGATGATGTGGAAATTGATATACCCAGTTTGGTGTTATATGGCAGCACCTTGCGTTGGTTCGAAAGTCTCAAGCTGATACTGTCGGGCGTCACACGACCCACACGACGCGGTCCCGTGTTTAATAATGTGCGTCCACGCAAAAAGCAACTTAGTCGCCACTACAAGAGAGCCAATCTACAAATGTGCCTGCATAAATTTCAAGTACTTTACTGGATGTCCCATGCCCTGCATAAGGGTTTCCAACTTAACGGCAGACGTGTCTCCTTTAGCTCTGAATATTGTCTCACACTGAATCCCATTGATGATGGATTGATAC
Source organism: Lordiphosa mommai (assembly GCA_018904225.1). Taxonomy (NCBI): domain Eukaryota; kingdom Metazoa; phylum Arthropoda; class Insecta; order Diptera; family Drosophilidae; genus Lordiphosa; species Lordiphosa mommai. The sequence continues at coordinate 79,717 of JAEIFT010000319.1, read as the reverse complement.
ATCGCCCGCGTGCAGATTGGTCTACGGTCTATATGAACTGTGAGCTAAATGATGCCGAGATTTGGCTAAAAAGTATTGTAACTGAAAAAATGGATAGCAGTTCGGAGAATTTGGCAGCCAGTGCAGCGGATGCCTTTAAAATTGTACGCTTTTATTTTTTGAGTGTGGCCAAGGTATCGTACGGTCGGGAGGCTTTGATACCCACAGCGGCCAGCAATGCGGATGAGGAGGCCAAGGCTAAGTCCACAACGCCCACACATAAGCTGGTGGTATATGACCTCAAGGGAGCCTGGACTAAGAGTAATCGAGATGTGGCTTTTGCTCTGTTTGATTCCTTTATGAAATCACAGAAATTGAAGAATAATTTATCCACGGAGGCAGTGAAAAGTTACCGTAAAGAGGGCGGCAATGCGGCGGTGTTAAAGCACAAACGAAGCGATAGCACCATTACCTTAACTAGCACCAATAATGAGGTGCTGCCAAGTAAGTAAAGAATATACAAAGACACTGAAGAAGACACATTAAGGGTTCAAACCTGAACCAACAAAACTTTGCCGGTTTAAACCCCGGAGCAAACTTCTTTCTGGTTTTAAAACCCTCTATTGACTTTTCAACCCACTTTATAGTATCACTAGCATATGACCCGGCGCGCTTCGCCCCAACCAGTATAGCCGAATTGGAAAATATTTTTTGATTCATTATTTAAATTTTCACCTAAAATCCAACGGTTTACTCTAAAACCGCTCCCCGCGGTGGAAAAATTTGCTTTGATATTAAACCTCCCGTTATACAAACTTGGCTGGATTTAAAAAAAATTAGATCTTACAAACTGAATTTCATTTTCCGACCTTTGCAAACGGATTTGTGCAAAGTTTGGTGTTATTTTCCGGTTTAGTTGGCCCATTAAGCTTACAAACCAAATTTCATATAGATCGGCTCAAAAACGTTTGGTCATTAACTCATTAACCCGCACATATTTTAGAGTGAATTTTCCGAATCGAGAAAACTATTTTTTCATCTATTCGGTAGATAGAGCGTACAAACCAGGGCTGCAAACGCAAATAATTTTTTCGGAGGTCCAGTTCAAATTTTGATGTTCAAGGGTTTTGTGATAAGATTTTGGTTCGAACCTTCGTTCGTCCGAAGTTTTTCCAAATTTGTAAAGAAGACCAATTAATTAGCTAAAAATAAAAAAAAATTATAGATTTTATGATTTTTTGTTAAGTTTATGAGTATTATTTCTTCGAGCAATTTTTGGTCTTTGCTGCTTTTTTCATCAATAAAATGCCCGCTTAACTAAGACTTGTAACTTTTTATGAACCGAACTGATAGGATGGGTTCGAAACAGGTTCAGGTTCAGCTATTTTATTCAAAAGAGGTTCGGTTCAAAGTTCGGTTCACTGTAAAAGAAAAGTCGGAATTCCTGGTTCGAACCGGTTCGGTTTAAATCCGGTTTGCAGCCCTGGTACAAACCGAATTTCATTCAGAGCGGCTCGCAAATAACGATGATCCCTGAATAATCCGACCTTGTGGGTGCATTAGCGCTCAGTTAAAAACAATTTTCCTATTTAATTGGCTCATGAAGCTTTCAATCCAAATCAGTTCAAATATAACGTTTAATCATGAACCCAGCCTCGCTCCCATAATCCGACCTATGCAGTGAATTTCTCACAATAAAAAAATGCTTCAATTTATTCGGACCATAGAGCTAGCAAAACGAATTTCATTCCGATCTTCTTACAAATAATCATTGTCATTAAATCCAACCACGCCCACCATTTTCCGAACCTCGAAGCGAAAATTTCACAACCGATAAATCACATGTCTCATTGATTTCCATAATGTGTTCAGTGAACACTGTTCACAAACCGAGTTTGAAGTCAATCGGATGAAAACTACAGTTTTTTAAAAAGAATTTTCCAGGAATTTTCCTTGTGGGGGTGGATTTTCCACTATCGGAAAATTACATGGCTAATTATTTTCTATACTTTCCTTGTAATCCAAATTTGAAGTCTTTCGGACGAAAAATAGTTTTTATCATATTGACTTTTCCGACCTTTCGGGCGGATTTCCCATTATCGAAAATCTCATGCAATTTATTTTCATACTATCCTAACAAACCGAGTTTGAAGTCAATCTGATCAAAAAAAGGTTTTTCCATATCGATTTTTCCAGGCATTTTCCGACCTTTTGGCCCGATTTTCCAACATCCGAAAACCACATGTCTAATTATTTTGAATACTATGCTTATAATCCGATTTTGAAGTCAATCGGATGAAAAATAATTTTTCTAGATAAATTTTTCCGAGCATTTTCCTTGTGGGCGGACTTTCAAACATCAGAAAACTATTTTGCATAAATTATTTTGCATACTATCCTCACAAACCGAGTTTGAAGTCAATCGGAGGAAAAATAGTTTTTCTAAATAGAATTAAAAAAATTGTAATCCAAATTTGAAATCAATTGGACGAAAAATAGTCATTATAATAACGAATTTTCCGACCTTTCGGGCGGATTTTCCATCATCGGAAAATCTCATGTCTATTTTTTTTGCATACTATCCTAACAAACCGAGTTTGAAGTCAATCTGATCATTTTTTGATCCATATCGATTTTTCCAGGCATTTCTCGACCTTTCGGGCCGATTTTCCAACATCCGAAAATCACATGTCTAATTATTTTGAATACTATGCTTATAAACCGAATTTGAAGTCAATTTGATGAAAAATGGTTTTTCTAATTTTCCGGCATTTTCTTTGTGGGTGGATTTTCCAACATCAGAAAAAAACATGCCAAATTATTTTGCAAACCGAGTTTAAAGTCAATCAGAGTAAAAATAGTTTTCCTAAATAGAATTTTCCGGGCATATTCCTCTTGGTTGGAGTTTCCACCAACACAAAAATCACATTCCTAATTATTTTGCATACTTTCCTTACAAACCGAGTTTGAAGCCAATCGAATGAAAAATACTTTTTTCTATACTGAATTTTCCGGGAATTTCCCAATTTTTCGGGCGGATTTTTCAAACATCGGAAAATCTCATGTCCAATTGTTTTGCATACAATCTTAACAAAAACGGACCTTAAAGTCAATCGAATGAAAAATTGTTTTTTTTCATGAAGAGTTTTTCGGTCATTTTCCTTGTGGGTGGAGTTTATATCTAACACAAAAATCACATTTCAAATTATTTTGCATACTATCCTTACAAACCGAGTTTGAAGCCAATCGAATGAAAAAAGTTTTTTCCATACAGAATTTTCCGGAAATTTCCCAATTTTCGGGCGAATTTTTTAACTTAGGAAAATCTCTTGTCCAATCCTAACAATCCCGAGTTTAATATCAATCGGATGAAAAATTTTTTTCATTAAGAATTTTCAGGTCATTTTCCTGGGGTGGGGATTTTCTGAAATCGGGAAAACAGTTGTCCAATTATTTTGCTTACTTTACTAACAAACCATATTTCAAGTCTATCGGATGAAAAACAAAATTTTCTTCATATAAGCTTTTCCGGGAGTTTTCCACCCCTTAGTGGGTGGAATTTTCCAAAACCCCGCCCTAGTGCCCACTTTCAACTCATATGGAAACTTCTGTGAAAGTTTCAGCTTTCTATCTCTAACCGTTTAGGCTGTGCGTAGATTGCCAATGAATCAGTCAGTCAGTCAGTGAGGACAAACTCTTTTATATATATCCTTAACCTAATTCTTGTTTCTTCTTCTTTCAGTTGCCAATGCCAATGTCCCGCTTAAGAAGGCTCCCGCCCAGGTTCATGCCGCCGCCATGTTACAGCAGCTGATAGCCGAGGCGGATCACAAATTTAATGTGTATAGCGATGATCATAGCACACAATCCAGGGAGTTGCAACTGCAGGGACTGCAAGCCTGTTCTGCACAGGATATAATACATGAGAATTGGTCCATTAGTCTAGTCAATTCACAGGTCCTACTCAAGGGCTGTGAAACTTCCGGATATGTCATAATCAGTGCAGCCAAGGCGGAGATCTTGCAACGCGTGCATCGTCCTGTGTGGCGTGATCGTTCGCTCATATCCAAAACCACCTGGAAGGGTCTGCTCGAGTGCATGCAGTACTATGCCACCGTCAGTGCGGGCGATAATGATTCGCTATTGGAACGAGAGATTATGTGGCTGACCGTGGACAATATACAGGATAAGGATGAGACTGTTATAAATAATGTTTTGCCCGAGGATATATCCCATTTGGTGGGCAGTGGACGCAGTGTGGGCGGTGTGGTATCCGAAACGGTGGGCGCCTTTCTCAGTGACAATTCGGGTCAGGCACAGCCGGTACAACTGCAACGTATTGTGTCCAAATGTAAATGTGAATTTTTCTATGTAAGCTATGGCGATGCCATTGACCCGAATAGCATAACCGAAGTACCACCACCTCCTTCGGAAGAAACTTTATCACCCTGGGAGAAACAAGATGATCCTGTAGATGCTTTCACCCTAATGCATCACGATTTGGATGTGTGCACCAATTCGCTGCAATATGCCATGATTTTGGATATAGTTAACAATCTGTTGCTCTATGTGGAACCACAACGTAAACAGGCAGCCGAAAAGTTGGCACGCATGCGTTTTCAGCTACAATTGCATTCCACCGAGGATCAAAAACGACCCATACAACAAAAGCAAACGGTTATACGAAGTTTGCTAATGAAAATACGTTCCCTGGAAAAGGATATACATTTGATAAGCAAAGAGCGTATAGAAGAGGGTGACACCTTGGAGTTGCGTGTGGACTTTGAACGTGTACAGCAGCAAATCCGTGAGAGTAAAGAGGAGTTAAACACCTATAGCGAAGAGCTGGACATGATGTTATTATGCTACAAGGAAACGCAGCTGTCACAGCTAAGTAAAATTTCCAAATCTGTGTCGGATAAATCTGTGACCATGGTCAGAGCCAATGAGATTTGCTTTAAGCGCGCCCAATGGCGTCTAACCGAAACGGATGGTCAAATTGGCATAGCCGATTTAGTCCTGAGCGCCTTTTTGTATACCAAAAAATCCAAAAGTGATGATTCCGTAGAACATTTACTGGAATTGGGTAATATACGCATGGAAAACCTTTTACCACGTGAAATCTATCGTGATGTCTTGCTGGCCACGGAAATACAAAAGGATATGCCCGTGGATACCCACAAGCGAGTGTTGCGCATCTTTTGTCGCGAGAAGCCGCCAGTGGGTGGTATTTCTGTCAAAGAACACTTTGAAATTAATGTGGCTCCCATTACCATTGCCATTACCAAGAAATTCTACAGCACCATGCTTAAATTCTGTTTTCCCGATCGCGATGCTTCCGAAACGGAAGTCATTGATGAGCTGGATGAAAATGCCTCCACTAGCTCGGGATCCACCATGAATTTACAATCAAAATCCTCATCCCTATCCACGGCCACCAAGCGTTCGGCTAAAAGTAAAAAGAGTGCCAAGGATTCGGAATTCTATGTGAAAATTGAAAAGGACGATGTGGAAAAGATGAAAGAACGCGCCGAAAAGAATAAACTTTTCATTTATATCAAAATACCCGAAGTTCCTGTTCGGGTCAGCTATAAGGGCAACAAGGAGAAGAATTTGGAAGATATTACCGATTATTCTTTAGTCGTACCCACACTGGAATATCACAATGTCACCTGGACTTGGCTGGATCTATTGCTGGCCATGAAGTCGGTTAGCAAACGTGTGATTGTTTCACAGGCCATCAAACAGAAGCTGCAAATCCATCGCAGGCAACCGGTATTAAGTGCGGGCGAAAGGGCCACACCGCAGGAGGAGGATAAGGCTAAAATGTTATTTGGCAATCGTTTGCTGGTAAGTTAATTTGAAGCTTAACAAATGTGTCCAAAAATGTAAGAGAACTAAATTTATTTTAAGTTACGCGGCAATATCAAAGTTGAGGATAAGAAACACTGAGTTCAAGAAACGATTATCTTGGAAATCAAAACATTTTCCTATGCCGTTCGATCGAATTTGGAAACGAGAAGAACCTGGATGGGTAGTATTAATATATTTTATTTGGTATAACAATTGGGTTGGTTTATAACCATCAACCTTAACTTATGATATTACAGATTTGATTATTAAAAAAATATTTTAATTTAAAGCAGAATAACAAACGTTTTACAACTTTGTAAAAAAAAACAAAAGGCTGCAAACTGTACGCGAAACCAAACCCCTAAGAACCGGTTCGGTTTTTTGAATTGGGCCGAACTGGACCAAGAACCGAACCTTCTACACATTTTTATCCCTGAACCTGAGCGAAAACAAAAGGTTCGTTTCACTATTTATTGTAATTTTACACTAACGGAATAAATTCTGGATATGATTATTTAAATTTTTAAAATTCAATTTCAAATATAAAATCTATCTAATTATAGATATATATATATATTTATAAAGATTCCTTCAAAAATAGTCCAAGAAACCATACATCGAAAATGTTTGAAAATTTTGTAAAGTTCTTTAAATAATATTCTACTAACAAAGTTGTACAAGCATTTTCAACACTTAATTCTGTTCCTTCTTATCTAAGATCTAATAGAAATTAGCAGTTCCAGAATAATATAATACCTACACAGACGAAAAAATATATCTGGACTAAAATCAATCCCAATAAATGTGTCAGGAGAAGGTGGATTCCAGAGTACAATCAGGTTTGACTCGTACTTGAAATTTTAATTCGAAGTTCGGGACTTGAATTAACTTAAACAAGGCAAGGTCGCCTAAATTATATTATATAATAATTGATGATGAAACTTATTGAATCGTATAAATTAATCGTACATTCATATTATTATTAGCGGGACGAGCGGAGTTCATTTCCCTTGTCCGTCCGTCCGTCGTCCGTCTGTCCGTCTGTCTGTCTGTCCGTCTGTCTGTCTGTCTGTTTCTACCCACTAGTCCCTCGGTTTTAAAGCTATCGAGCGAAATTTTGCACAGAATCTTCTTTTCCGCCGCCTAATATGTCGGAACCGGCCGGATCGGATGACTATATCTATAGCTGTCATAGGAACGATCGGTCGAAAATAAGTCTTTGTGAAAAACTTTTTGATTTCCTCGTAGCGTCCCTCGTGTTTTTGTTTTATATGTTTCCCCACAATTTGGAAAAAATTGATCAAATCGGATGGCTATGCATATAGCTGCCAAAAATGGACGGTCAAAAAACTACTTCTAGTGAAAAACTTTTTTGTTATCCATCGTTACGTCTCCAATCTTAATATTTTTGTTTTATATGCTCTTTACACAATTCTGAAAAAATTTATCAAAATCGGATGACTGTAGCATATAGCTGCCATATAAATGTTCGGTAAAAAACTAGTTCTAGTGAGAAAAACTTTTTTTTCTTTCGTCGTCCCCTCTTGGTATATATTAGTTTTTATGTTTTCCACTATAATTTTGAAAAAATCTATCAAAATCGGATGACTATAGCATATAGCTGCCATAGGACCGATCGGTCGGAAAATGTGTTTTACTAAGAAAAGTTTTTTTATGGTATAATATTTTTATTATCAATGATTTAAAAATTTTAAATATCTGATATCTATTATCCTATATATATTTTTCCCGTTAAATCAGTTGGAGTAAAGTTTTCAGAGTGTATTAAAACTTCGGCACAGTCGAGAGTTAGCTCCCTTCTCGTTTTTTAAGTTCAAACCAAAACCTGGTGTTCAGAGGATTCAGGGAACCGAACCCACCAAAGATTTCTCACTGGTTCGAACCTCCGAACCGAATCTCTTCTGATATTTGGGAGGTTTGCAGCCTTGGAAAAAACCCCGATTTATATATTCTTAACAGATGGAAACAACAGTTCAGTTCAGTTTTTATAGATGTTTCTGGATTCACTTAAAGACGTCAGGAATTCAAAGTACTCTCCTTCTAGCATCTCGTTTTTTTCCAGTATGTGAGGCTTCCTTCAGGACAATCCAGATATAAATTTACATTATGGAAAAAAGAAGCTGTGGCGTTAAGACGTGGTCCATACCTCATTTGATATAGATAAAGGTCAAATAACAGCAATTAAGAGAGAGGGCGTTTGCATACAAGATATTTCTAAAGAAGCCCAACACATTCTGACCTGATAAGCTCTTCTTATAATAAAAAAACGAGGCGTAAGTTGGAAGTCGGCCCTGCTCGACTTCGATATACCCGTTACTCAGGGTAAGGTTTATTTAAGAATATTTTATTAGATCACTACATGCCCAAATTTTGGAAGATATGAGTTTTTTTTTTTTCCAAATTGCGGGGGTGGCAACTCTACTATTGCTCATCTGATCGGGAAGTATTGTACTGCGGATCGATATGTAATGATGATTAAAATATGTCTCCAGAAGGTTCAAAAAATCTATCTTCAAAATTGTGGGAGATATGAGGTATTTTCCAAATTGCGTGGGTGGCAACTCTTCTATCGCTCATCTGATCAGGAAATGATGTATGGCGGATCGATAGGTAAAGATGATTGAAATATATGTCTAGAAGGTTTGAACAATATCTTTTCAAAATTCTGGGAGATATGAGGTATTTTCCAAATTGCGTGGGTGGCAACTCTTTAATCGTTCATTTGATCAAAAATGATGTATGGCGGATCGATAGGTAATGATGATTTAAATATATATGTCTAGAAGGTTCAGAACAATCTATTTTCAAAATTGTGGGAGATATGAGGTTGCGGGGGCGGTAACTCTTCAATCGTTCATCTGATCGAAAAATGATGTATAGCGGATCTGATAGGTAATGATGATTAAAATATATGTCTAGAAGGTTCAAACAATCAATTTTCAAAAATTGTGGGAGATATGAGGTTTTTTCATATTGCGGGGGGGGGAGGGGGCGCTGGCAAAAATTTGAAACAAACTTGATCTGCGTGCAGAAGATACAATGAAAAAATGGTAGCTCTAGCTCTTATAGTTCCTAAGATCTAGGTGTTCATACAGACAGACAGACAGACGGACATGTCTATATCGACTCGGCTATTGATGCTGATCAAGAATATATATACTTTATGGGGTCGGAGATGCTTCTTTCTGCCTGTTACATACATTTGCACGAACTTAGTACACCCTTTTTACTCTACGAGTAACGGGTATAAAAACTACTTAATTAATTGTTTCAAAATTTTAAGTGTAATATTTATACATGTTTTAAGAATATACAGCAAAATTAAAAAAAAATAAAAAAATATTTTTTAAGTTATACGATCTTAGACGCTTAAATAAAAAGGTTCTCTACTGCTGCAGTGATTCCGGCCTTCTAAGTGTATGAAATCTAAAAAAAAATTTCTCGTGAAACTAGAAAAAATCAAAAATTGACAAAATGGCGGCGTTAAAAAAAAAAGTAGATTTTACCTAAAATTTTGGTCGTTTTTGGTACCTGCCAAAAAAATTCGATTGCCGTTTTAAAAATGCTGTTTCGAGAAAAGCGCGTCAATGAATCTCCGTAGCTGCCGAGCGGCTGCTCTTTAAATGGCTATAACTCAAAACAATTTGAGATATCGCTTTGAAATTTTAACATGTAATTTTTTAAGGGTGTAATCCATCGAAATATGAAAAAAATCGATTTTTTTGTAAATTTCACACTAGGTGTACCTATCAATTAAGTTTATAAAATGGTGTTTTTTTTTTACAATTTTATTGGATTTTCTGTGGTTTTCTACATGTTTAAAAAAAAAAAAAAATCTCACTGTTTATATATATATTAAATAAAACTTAAAGTTTGTAGAGAGCCCAGCGTATGTTTAATTTTAAAGACCTTATCTAAGTTTTTCAGTTAGTTTTCGCATCTACACAGATCATTCTCTCCGCTATTTATCCTCTTATGCGCATGCGCTGCACTTACTCTTGGGATTCCCCTGCCACCTTCCGTTTTGCGAGGAATCTCTCCCCTACTTTTTGGACACAGCATATACATAAACATAGATTTTGTAGCAATAATGTTTCTATTTCTCTCTTGCAGAACGAAAATCGTCATCAAAGAAAAGGTGGCGGCGTATTCAAATTCCCATCCAGCGGAAAGTGATTGTAAAATTAAAAATCAAATCAATTGAACGATATATATATATATATATAAGATATATATTGTATATTTTATTACATATAAGCTAATGATTACAGTACGTTTCGAATAATGTACGAAAATATCGCTGCCTCATCTTCCTAATCAACTAACAAGAATGTCGAGTGCTCGCCTCTGGCCTAATTAACAATTATAAATTATACACTACAATCATCACTAATACACACACACACACACACATACTCAAGTATTATGCTATATAACTCTAGAAATATAACTATTTATGTATGCATGTTTGTTGTTAGCAATAAAGACAGAGGAAGTTAGTTTAATTTTTACATACCAATTGAAAACTTTAAAAACACTTTAATTAACTAAATCGCAGATTAATCTACATACACACACTGCTGCTCCGCCTATTTGGTCAGTTGCTTCAGGGGGGGCTGCAAAGGATGCGAAAGGTAAAGATAAGTATTTTTTTGAAGATAAAGAATGAATAAGGAATCCAGTATTATTTTCGAAAACAAAGATTAATGTTATGTGGACTATGCTTATTTGTAATGATCTTAAAATACAGGACAAGTACGCTACACGAGCCGCAGCTACGTGGGTTGCTATTTAAGTTTCTGGCCTAGGTCACTTCTAGCCATTTTAGGACCAATTGGCCTTTTCCCAAAAAAAGTTTGGACTTTTATCGATAAAAGCTCCATACAACTTTTTCATGTGTGACCACGTTTGATATCGATTAACGATTAATCAAAAACTTACCTCGGCAGAAAAATGGAATTAACTCGTGAACATTTTCGTGCAATCATTTTTCACAACTTTCGACGTGGATTAACACGACAAGAGTGCAACGATGAACTTAAATCTTTGTATGGCGATGAAGCACCATCCTATAGCACTGTGAAAAATTGGTTTAATGAATTCAATCGAGGGCGACGCTCGCTCGAAGACGAAGGTCGTGAAGGTCGTCCAAAAACAGTCGTTGTGCCAGAAAACATTGATGCCATGCGTGAACTGATAATGCAAGATCGTCATGTGACATACCGTGAGATAGAGGCATCCTTGGGCATTTCTTCCACCAGCATACATTCGATATTGCATGCACACCTGGGCGTAAAAAAGGTTTGTTCTCGTTGGATCCCGCACAATTTGACAATCGCTCAAAAAAAAGGCTCGTGTGGATTGGTGCAAAGAAATTTTGAAAAAATATAATCGCGGTGTTTCAAAAGACGTTTATAAGATCGAATCATGGATCTATGCTTATGAGCCCGAAACAAAACAGCAATCGACCGTGTGGGTCTTCGAAGACGAGCCATATCCAACGAAAGTCGTTCGTGGAAGAAGCACTTCGAAGCAAATGGTCGCCTGTTTCTTCGGTAAAACTGGTCATTAGTGGTACACCACAATTTGTTTGCCTGAAGTCTTCGGAGAAATTCGAAAAACGAACAAGAAGACAGATCATTGTGCACCATGACAGCTCACACCAGCGCCTTTTTGACCGCCCAAAACGTCAATTGAGGGTCTCCGCCGTACAGCCCTGACTTGGCACCCAATGACTTCTTTTTATTCCCGCACATCAAGGGAAAAATGCGTGGTCAACGATTTTCGTCGCCAGAAGATGCTGTTGAAGAGTTCAAAAACCATGTTTTGGAGGTGTCTCAATCGGAGTGGAAAATGTGCTTCGACAATTGGTTTGAGCGCATGCAAAAGTGTATAAATCTTGCTGGAGAATACTTTGAAAAACAACAAAAACCATTTTTGATCATAAATATTCGCGTTTTCATTATTAGGCCAGAAATATATATAGCAACCTACGTATAGCCAATAAAGGCATCGCAAATAAACATTAAATTTATTAAATAATCTGAGCTTTAATATACAATTATTTTTCGGTAATCATTTAAGTGATTTTTGTAATTTTAAGTGCATATTTAAAAAGTGGTCCTATTATTTTTTTCGCCAAATTTCCCTATTTTTTTCATAAAATTCCTTAAATTTGTTGAAAACGGTAAATTAACCGCGGATTTTTTTCCTTTTATAATTTTTATGAGTCTTCTCATTCTAAAAAGGTATTTCTCAAAGGATTCTAAATGTTACACATAAAGTTATGACTTCTTTGGAAAATTTGCTTGTGAGGGTGGTCCTATTATTTTTTTCGCAGCTGTATGTTATTGTATTGATGTTTAGTTTAGCTTTTAGAGTTTGAAGTTTGCTTCATGAAGCTCTCTTCGATTTTGTTTTGAAGCATCTTCAAAAATTCAGGCGCATTTACTGACGGTTTAACCGCCTGACAACCCGGAGTTATCGATAAGCAAATAACCCACAAATCAACCCTACATCAGTTCTATCGGAACAAAGCAAAGGAGAATGATCGAAAAGTTTTACGCCGCGGTAGGTCATGAAGCTTTGCCTGCTTCGGCTGCCCCTCTTCACCTCTTCCCCACAAAACAAAAACTTCATGAAGGAAACTTCATTGTGTAAATGCGGACTTAGTTTATCGAGCAAAGCAAAAGCTGCACAAAAAACATGAGAAAGCGTGAATGCTCTCAATTGCTTGAAGGGTTAATGCTCCTTAAATCTACTACTCACCAGCACAAATACTCGTTTGGGTAGCGCCCTTTGTACCAGCTCATCCAGCAAAGCATTTTGACTGTCATTCTTTTGTGGATCCGCCTTGGTATTATATTCCAGACTAAGTACAGGTAATTCCTGCCAGCCCACTTGTAATGGATATAAATTGTATACCAGCTCCTTCTCATCATAGGCCATTATAGAAATATCCAGCTGAAAGAGTTTAACTGGGTTTTAGCTTTTCCTACTTAATCATATGACAATTTCCCCTTACCTGTTTGTGACCGGAACATATAAAATTATCCGACTTGCTTATGCTTAGTATCGCTATCAAGTGTAGAACATGCATGGTAGGATTTTTCAAGACCACCTTAAAAGCCATGGGCATTTTCACAAACATTTTTTCCTCGATGGTGCAGTAGATATTCAGGGGTGGTTCCACAATGTCAAGGCCAGTTATAATAAATTTCGATTCATTTTCCTCCTTGGCATTGGTACGACGCCAGCGTATGCAAAAAATGCCAAAAATAGGAGCCGCTGTGGGACTCTCTTCAAGCGTATAGACACCCTTGATAAAGCCACGACAATGACCCGTTCCCTGGACCGCCTCTAAAGCCTTATTGTAAATGAGACGCGTACTTTTTGGCCCTCCATCCAAAGTTGTGGCCTCATCCATTAGTGGTTTACCATCATCTGATTGCAGAGAACTACTCATGACGCCTGCATTGGCCACCTGGAGAGCATTCGATACAGCCGAATTGTTATTAATAATGGTCATGGTAGTGGGAATTTTGCTTATTAGGCTTTTGCTCATATAGGCACTCATGCCAGGGGGCGGATTTAGAGGTGAATCCTCCTCGTTGCGACTTTTAGGCGGGCGGCCCATAAATTTGCTTGCTATTGTGGGGTTATTACGCTGCTGCTCCAGATCGCGTGCAGTTGTCCAGTCCTGGAGTGTGGCATTGGTGCGCAGCACTATCACACTCTCCAGTTGGTCACCCACGCTGTACTTATTGGTATACTTTTTACGCTTAAAGCTGTAATTTGATTGCACTAGGTTGTGATCCTGTAAAGATATTTTCATTAAAATAAAGTGTGCGCCAGAATAATATCTTATTTTCACTTACACATATAAAGAAACTGTCCAGTATTTCCACATCATCAACGGCCATTACCTCCGTGTTGGCGCGCAACAAAAAGTTCTCTCCCCTGTACACCTGACTCAGTGGTCGTCGGTTAAGTGTATAGAAACGAGCGCTAAACTTAAAATCCCCATAACATCTTACAGTTAGGGTATCCTCACGCGATTTGCGTAGCCTGGTCTCATCTATATACTCAATTTGTACTGGAGAAATGGCTGCCAGGCTGGCGGTTGCTACGGTCTTAATATCATGCTCCGGTGTTGATTCGGAGCTGTTGGGTGTTGTTGTTGTTGTTGCTGTTGGGTTAACTGCAGCCGTACTGACATTACCGCCTGCACTACGATCCACATCCAATGTATAGCTAAGCCTTTGCTGCAGTTTGATCTCACATTCCATTAGGCTGAAAATGTAATAGGTGGCTGTGTTGGTGCCATGCGCTGACAGCTCACCCACATCGATTTGAATTTGGGAATGCAATTTCTGGCGACCCGGGGAGATGTCTGTGGTGAGGAATACTGGAAAAATATAAGCAGAAATGTTGCACAATTAAAAATCTATTTTAATGTGTGAAAATTATAAATTTAAAATATTGCCCCAATAAGTAGGCAATATTTATTTTCAAAAGTCAATCAGGAGTGTTCGGGGAATTCTTGGAGATTTTGGCGTCAGTTGGTTTGGAAAACACTCGGAAAATCCATTGGTGTTGCAGAATAGAAAGATTTTAATTTAATTACAAAATTCAGAGCAAGGATTTACCTGTCATTTCCTATTCATAAAACGCCAGGGGTTCGGTTCTTCAACCAGATCCCTTTAAATTGAGAACCGGGATTCCGATTTAAGTTCCCATTTTATATATGGAATATTCCATATCAACTCAGCCACCCCAATTATTTTTATGTCTCCAAAAAAATTTTAGTCGCTATCAAATAGAAGAACTATATATAGATGAGAGAATACCTTTAAATGGTTTAAGCAAAATTATTCCCGTGGTCTCGCGCTGTCTTCCATCTTGAAACAACTTTTTTTAGTTACATACATATATTCTGAATCTGAAAAAAATATTCGGATCAAACATCGATTGGCCCATTCCAAGAAAAAGAAAAAAAACGGATTTTTTCTTCAAAAAACCATCTTTAGATAACTCTTAGAGTTGTCCCATATTTTTTTCGAAAAGTTTACGTGAAAATTACAAAAATTTGTCTTTGAATCGTTTTAATTCGATGTTCCGTTCAAAAGTTATGATTTTTTGAAAATTTCAAGTCATTTTCGCATTATCTTGAGAACTTTCGACGGTGGGGAAAACAATTTAAAGGTATTCTCATTTATATATAGTCCTTCTATTTGATAGCGACTAAAATTTTTTTTGGAGACAAAAAAATTGGGGTGGCTGAGTTGATATGGAATATCCATATAAACAAAAATATAATTTTTTACGATTAATTTTATACGATTGATAAAATTTAATTTAATAAAATTCGAATCTAACTTTGGACAACTTTTTAAACAGAGCGCTTGCGTTTCTGCGTCGTCATTAAAATTCTGTGTCTTGATAGATTTATTCTAATGTAGCACTTCGTTCAGCAGAAACTTTTCGATTTGTTTTATGATTCACAGGTAAATTCTAGTCTAATATTGGCGAACATAAAATTTTTGAGAATTGCTGAACAGAATTATTTTTCGTTCTTAAAATGGCAACCGCTAGCGGTTCGGTTCGACTGGTTTCATAATGTTTTTAACTAGCGAAATTATGATAAAGTACTTAAATTGGGCATATGTTATAAAAATTACGATATTTTAATGATAGTTTGTTTTATTTTCGTTTTATTTATCGTGTCAATTGGTTAAAAGAATATTTAATTGATATAAACATATAATTTGGCCGACATTAGTAGCGACCTTTAAAATAAATTTTAAAAGTCGAACTTGTGTATTAAAAACCGGTACGAAAGAAAAACCAGTTTAAAATTGCCAATCCATTATTTGAACATAATTATAAAATAATTTTCATAACATCAAAGTGGAAAAAAGAACGAAAAGTATATTCTGTGCTTCGACAATTTTCCATTTTTTAAGAAACGGGAAAGCCCATCAATCATAAAAAAATTTTTTTTAAATAAAAAAACAAGACGGTATCGAGACAAGAATTTCAGTATGGGAAATGTACACAAGTTTATTCTCTTGTACTTTGACATTGATTGGGATTGATTTTAGTCCATTGGTTTTTTTCTGTTTAGGTATCACTATATCTTTCTTGATGAACTTCGGAATAAGTTGCGCAATGCTTTACGTTTCGTTTTTAGATCTAAAATTTACAGCTAATTGTTCAATGAAATTGTTTAATGTTTGCTCTGTTGGACAATTTTTGAAGGAATCTATTAATTTTTGCATTCTTTACAATCAAAAAAAAGATTCTTCAAGATTTAATTTTGAAAAATCTTTATAAATTATTTCTTTGTAAAATTTATTTGAACCTTATTTTTGGAGAAAAATATTCCGGTTTGGGTTCAGGTTCGAGGGGTCAAAAATCTAAGAGGTTCGGTTCATGGTCCTAAAACCAAAACGAGTGAAAACTAATTTCCGGTTTTTTATTGTAAGCGGTTTTCACTGTAGCATACAAAAAAAATATTTAAAAAATTTGAAGCACAGCATATTGCTGTGTAAACAAGACAACAGCATCTTTATAACGTCATAAATGGACTGTGATCAGTGTCACACATACATATATGAACATGGGGTTTCCGTATCCCCCCCACACCACACAAGTTCAATGTCGTATGTAAACAACATTCAAGTTGGAAACACAGATGTTTTGTAATTTTTTTGTTTTAAATGTTTGGTAGTGGGGAAGGTTAGTGCCACAGCTTGTGTTGCTCTATAAACACACGTAACATGCATGTACAGATCTGCAGTCGAAGAAACGCCTTAGTATTGTAAAGATCTTACAAAAAAATTGATATGCGCCCAAGTGGATTGCTGCTAATAATTATGGCTTTGGAGTTGGAATTGCTGCAAGCCTGGGACTATACCGAAGAGGATACAAGCAGCTTGGAGCGTCATCCACGTGTAGTGGGTGGCCATCGTAGCGATGTGCGCCATCATCCGCATATGGTGAATATACGTAGACAGGGCAATTTCGAATGCGGTGGCTCTTTGGTTACACCAAATTGTGTGCTCACGGCCGCCCACTGTCTGAAAGAGGGAGAACCAAAGGATTTTGTCATACGCGGTGGAGTGACCTATTTGAATGATATGCGTAATTCACGATTTGTAAGAAAAATCATATTACCCAGTGACTACAATCGCTTGACATTGGATCATGATGTGGCCCTGTTACAGTTGCAGCAACCACTAAAAACACCAATTGCTAAACCTATACGCCTGGCCACAAAATCACCTTCATCCGGCTCTTTTATACGTGTCTCTGGCTGGGGTCTGACCAAGGAGAACTCTATGCAATTGCCCAATCAGCTGCATAGTGTACAAGTACGCGTTATGCCGCAACACAAGTGTGAGGAACTGTATCGGGGATATCGAAATATAACACAAACCATGTACTGTGCCTCAGTGCCGGGTCAAAAAGATGCGTGTGCTGCAGACTCTGGTGGACCGGCTGTTAATAACCAGGGTCAGCTGGTGGGTGTGGTTTCCTGGGGCAAAGCCAATCGCTGTGCACGCGAAAGTACACCGGGTGTATATACAGATGTGGCTTATTTGTACGATTGGATTACGGAGAATATGGAAAGATATTGCTAAAGAAAGCAGGGTTCGAAAAAATACTAAATTATTACCCAACATAAGCCAGTACCGTAAACGGGCTTCGCAACGTATCGTATGGAAAAAGCGAGTACGTCGTAACAGACTTGGCGAAAAAGGGAAGAAGCGAATTTTATGTGAGTTGGAAATATTTTCCATAAACTGGCAAACAATTTAAACAACATTTCTAATGATTCGTCTGTCACGGTAAATAGGTCTATATGGCCCTGCGGTTCGTATTAAGTCCAGCATGCATTTGATACGCAAAAATTTCCTAACAAATTTCCTACATGGAAAAAATTATAAAAGCAAACTAAATTCTGGAACGACTGATTGGATATATGATTTGTATTTGTACAGTGCTAGAAGTGTTATTGACTTCGTGTAACATAATGTTAAATTTTCAAAATGTAAAAAACATTTTTTTCATTTGTTAATTATATTAGATTTAGAAACTTCTATACTTAGGTTTAAGAAAGTTCCTTAAAGTTCGTTTGAAAAATACTTTGCGGTTTTGGAAAAATATTCCAAAACCTATTACTGATCTCTATAAATATACTTAAGCCGTACCAAATGCCCAAAGAAGCCCATCCGGCTCGAAGGACCAAACAAATGTATTAAATAAACACTTTTAATGAGCACGGTTGTAAAATTTAGTTTGCACTGAATAACTATTAAGAGTGATCCTCCTTTTACTCATAATAAATATCATATTGTATTCTTCTTCTTCTACTTTGGATACTTATTTCCACGAGAGGCACAGGGTATCAACCACTTCCCCACTGCACCGAACTCTATTATTTGGCGTTGCTTTGAGTTCACCCCAAGTTTTGACGATACTTCGAGCTTCTCTATCGACGGTCCTTCTCCAGCTCTCTTTGGGCCTGCCTGGTGCCTCACCAATCCCATCTAAAGGGTTCCAATCCATTGCGGCTTTTGCGTTACAGCTGTCATTTTTACGCAAAGTATGGCCAATCCAGCTCTACTTCAATCTACAGATTGTCGTGTCGCCACCTTTCATTCTGGCTCGTCTTAACAGGTCACTGTTTCGAATTCTGTTCGACTAGAAAATTCGTTAAATTCGTCTTAGGCTCCGTTTGACAAAGGTTTAGAGCAGTGTAGGGCATACAATACAATCAACCGATACGAAATCGACGGCAGCGAATCGTGCGTATGCTGTGTGTGTGACGTCGCAGCGACTGCGGCCTTTCATATGCACACGCTTGACGAACTTCCCCAGGTCGCTCTTTTTGGGGTTTTGACATGATGGAGTTTATCATTGTCCATGTTGTAAAACCATTTAGGAGAACTGACTTTACATGTCCTGTGGTCAGTAAACAGTACTATATATAAGATGCTTCAGCTCTGAAATCTGCTTGCTCATTTCCTATCGTATTCAGAATAGTGTCTTTCACACGCTTCGGCAGTACACAAATTCCACGACAGTTGTCACAATCGCGCAGGTCGCCCTTTTTGGGGACTTTCATAATTATGTCCTCTGACCATTTCGAAGGGAACTTTTCAGTTTCATATGCCCGTTGGATTACGGGATATAGTAAGTCAGCTGGCATTTGAAGAACTCGGCTGGTATGATATCAATCCCGGCCGCCTTGTTATCGGGGAGCGATTTTATGACACTTATAATCAGGGATGTAAACCGGTTCTGAACCGAACCGAACCGCTAATTCGAGCTTATAATCCGAACCGTGAACCGAAGACCGTAAATGTTAACGGTTCGGTTCATTTCATGGACGAGTTTGATGATACATTAAGATCAAAATTATTGTAAAATTAGGAAATTTTATAAGGAAAATTAACAATACAAAAATTCTTAGATAATTTTAGCGTTGTATAAGTTTTTCTTACTACCTCTTAAAGGACTGCAAGTTGTCGGGTTGCAATCCGGAGTCCACATCATCTGATTTTGTACACCTCCTGCCATTGTCATCTATTTTCTCAATGTATTTGTCATCATTCAACATTTTATTCAATTGTAAGTTGCGGATTAATTTGTGTATAATCTTCAGTTAGTAGTGTTACTCTAACTTAATCTCACTTGAGCAAGGGATAAGCTTTCTACTGCACTACATAATGTGTTCTTGTCGATTAGGAAATTCCCAGTCACCAACTTTACTAGGATATCCGACTGAGAATCCAATTGATACACACCGTTCTCAAGGTGATAACGATAGATACTGCTTTCCTGCTACCCAATAATATGAATGTTTTAAAGCTATTCAAATGTTTTTCACAACTTTCAGCTAGAATGGTGCTCGAACCGAAACTGCGGTTTGGTTTGCCTCAAAAACCATATTATAAACCAGGGTGTCAAACCGGAACCCGAACCGGAACCGTATACCGAAAAGAACCGATTGAAACTCAGAACCAGACGGAACCGTTATTATTTATTTTTTGAGTACCGGTATTTCGGAACCTTTATTTTTGGAACCGAAATGACCTATACGATACCGATACGGAACCGAATACCGAAATAAACTAGAACCTAAACAGATCCTTTTACGAAACAATAGTTTCGGTACGTACCAGAACCGGAACCGGAACCGAAATTCGATTCGGTTTGATTCCCTGTTATAAACCGAACCGGTGGTATAAAACCTCCATGAACCACTGAACCGAACCAGTCTTAATTTCAGAGCGGTTTGCATTCCTGCTTATAATCGCGCCGTTGCTTGGTGTGCTCATTTTGATCCTTTGGTGGCATTGTATCAGTGGGTATGGATACATCGCTGTTGAGGGCTGCGACAAGATGTGAACTCCATCTCAACATTTGTTCATCCTCGGCTGTTAAGTATCTACCGTCTCAATTATTGGTTGGGTGCTTGGTATTCGATCTCTTTCCTACTATTTTTTTAGATGTAAGGTCACCAAACAGAGCAGCTTCCTTTGCTCATTGTGCAAGATTTGTAAAAGATTTGTAATGCGGATCTTCTTATCTCGACGCACGCTCCGTTTGATTTTGCGATTTTTCTTGCCATAATCCTCTTGAAGACCACCCCGTTATACCATGTCTGCCATATATTGACGTCTTAGTGTAGCTCACAACCTTAATCCATAGACTTGTGTATTGTGAGAATCAGACGGGTCCTAACACCACACCTAAAGAAGTCCATCCGGCTCGAAGGACCAACATATGTATCAAAGATACACTTTCAATAAGCACAGTTGTAGAATTAATTTTGTACTGAATAACTATTAAGAACGATTCTTCTTTTATAAATAATATGCTTCACTTAAATCTATATTGGCGTCAAGAGTAAGCACAAATAGGGGAATTTTTCCTTACGGACGCATATTTTCTATTTTCCGTATATCAGTTACTGTACTTGTGATATGCGTACGGTTCATAACGACGCATTAACCGGTTCATTGTACGTTTTTTTCCTTTACGCATGCAAACCCTGGATTTAAGTTATAGGCCATTGTGTATTAAATCCAAACACACTAACCCTGAGATTCTATTTAAAAACCCCACGCTATTGTGACCCACCCACTATGTTTGCACAGTTGTTCGTATGTTGTATTTTTTTTTTGGTATTCGCCAAAAAGTTTCCGCATAAAAGCTAGAGCGAGGTCAGTACCGCCACCTATTCACATTTAAAATGCGTTGGCGTTGGGGGTACTTGATCTTCGCTATGCTAGTGCTAGCGGAGCTGGCACAACTAAGCGAAGCAGCCAGGAATAACAGAGTCAATAGAGCCAATAGAGGTAGAAGATTAAACCGCCTGGCAGGAAGACAAAGAACGGCCCTTCGGCCCAGGAAATCTGCGGCCAAAAAGAAGACCAATTCTCAAGCAAAGATTAAGCCCAAAATTGTGGGTGGCACCTCGGTTAACGCCCAGCCGCAGTCCCGAATTTTAGGTGGCACCACAACCACCATCGACAAATTTAAATATCTGGTGCAAGTGCGACGTGGTTCAAGTCTTTGTGGCGGTTCATTGATTCACGAACGTTGGGTACTCTGCGCTGGCCATTGCGTCAGTGGTTATCGTGCCTCACAGTTCACTGTACGTGGTGGAACCACCACTTTAGATGGCAGCAATGGCATTGTACGATCTGTCACATTGGTAAGATCCGCACCTGGATTTACTACAAGGACTATGAATATGGATGCCTCATTGCTGAGATTAAATGAATCCATGACGGGAACAAATATTGCCATAATACCCATGGCCAGTGCAGCGCCCAGAGCGGGCACGAGAGTACGCATGGCCGGTTGGGGTGTGAAGCGAGAGGGCGGCAGCACGTCTCGAAATTTGCGTTCGATACAAATCAGTGTGGTCAGACGCAGATTTTGCAATAGAAGATATCGTGGCATTGCTTCTATTACCAGAAACATGTTCTGTGCACGTGGCAGAAATAAGGATTCGTGCAGTGGTGATTCTGGGGGACCAGTTGTAAATAACGGAACTTTAGTGGGAATCGTTTCGTTTGGCTACGGTTGCGGTAGATTTTATTATCCAGGTGTGTACACCACAGTGGCCAGAATTGCCAGCTGGGCCAATACTGTTATAGCGAATAATTCATAATTTTTTTTATATAATTAATTGAATAAACACAACTATGATCTGATAATATTAAATAATGCATTTTTAAAACAAGTTGGAAAGTCAACTGACTAGTTTTTTGACCGATCGTTTATATGGCAGCTATATGATATAGTCAATCGATCCGGCCGTTCCGACATATTAGTTGCATACAGTAAAAAGAAGACTTTGTGCAAAATTTCAGCTCGATAGCTTCAAAACAGAGGGATTATTTCGCGTAGAATCAGACAGACGGACAGACGGAATTGAACTCAGCTCGTCGTCCTGATCAAGAATATATATAGTTTATGTGGTCGGAAATGAATATTTCTATGCGTTACAAACTTCTGGGCAAAATTAATATACTCTTTTTAAGTGTATAAAAAGTGAATATAGAGTCAATTTTGTACCATTGTTAATATTAAATATGCTTGAAATCTACGATGGGCACCAAAATTTAACGAAAGGGCGCTGCAACAACAATTAGTTTTTTTGTATTCTTGTTTATTTGAAAAATTTATCAATAGTATATGAGCGCTTAATGAGGTCTCCCTTAACCCTTTCAGTCACAAAAATCAGGGAGTCAAGCGTAAAAATCTAAAACTTTGCACCTACGGCTAAAATTTACCTCCACTATTTTCGTTAGTATATTTGTCTTACAAATGTTTCAAATGACTTACATGATCATATAAATTTCATTACAGAAACCTTGTACAACATTTTGGTCAGTTCACTTTATCGATATATCTTTGTCGATCCAAAATGATCTTGTTATTTTCTAACACACACAATTTTAGTTAACTTTTTAATCTGGCAATGAAGTGTTATCAAATATTTTTATAGGTTCAGTTACTGTTGCTAGGATACCTTTGTAAGAATGAATGTCAAATAGTTGAAACTGTAGCAACTTCCACTTTAAAATTCAATTTAAAAAGAACCATGACCAACAGCCAATTAATTTCTGCACAATACAGATTCATGTTTAGCACAAATCATCCAAGAATCACCACCACACCTTCAATAACACTTAACCATCTTTCTTAGTATTTTTTATTAATGTGTAGAAGGACTAAACAATCTACCTACAAAATTGTCAGTGATATGAGTTTTTTGATTATGAGTTTAAAATGATATAGCTCATTTATTTACAAATTCTGTAAAAATCAATCCGCTACCTATGGACCTTTTTCATCAGTCCCGGTCATCATTTATTCCTTTGCAATTTCTGAAATGCTAACTGTACAGACAACTACTTTGTTGTTGATAGTTGACCGTCTATCAATTGAAGTAATCTACCGGTACGTACCGGTATACCAAAATAAAAACCGAATATTAAAATTAACTACAAACTAGAACAAAACTTTTTACCGAAACATAAGTTTCGATACGTACCAAAACCAAAAACGAAAAACGATTCAATTTTGATTCTCTGCTCCAAAGATTCGAGATTTTGATGCAAATTCGGGTCCAAAACTGGTTTCAAATCGCAACATTTATGTGAAAGTGGAATTGGGAACAAATAAAAGTTGTTTTTTTTGACGAAATAAAAATGTGTTATTATATAATTTATTTTCTTCAATTGTGTGCAAAAATTTGAAAGGAATTACACGGACATAAAGCTTGTTCTTGACTTCTCATCCAAAATAATATATGCTGTATCCACTCCAATTTATGAACTCTCCCTAACAGAATGTCTCTATAAAATTCTTTAAATAACATGATACTGCACCGGTGCTGAGACGCGTATAAACACCTGGATAACCGCTGCCACAACCCACACCCCAGGAGGTAATGCCCACAGGGTGACCGTTATACAAAATGGGTCCACCTGAATCACCCTCACACGTATCCGTTGCATTTTCACCCTTAGCACAAAACATATTTCTAGTGAAGGGACACTTGGTGCCAATTGTACGAATGCATTCTCGTTGGGTTAGCAGAGTGACATTAGCTGCTTGCAGGCATTGATTACGGTCACGTGAATGATTATTGGTCATGCCCCAGCCTAAAATTGTGAGATTAGCCTTCTGAGGTAGTTCATTAAAATCAATTTGGACAGTTTTGGATTTATCAAAGGCATAACGCAGCTTGATAACAGCTAAATCGGAATCCAAAGAACGTTGAGGATTATAGAGCGGTGATACCCAGGCAAACCAGGCCTGACGCATATGCTCTTGGGGTGAAATGTCATTCAAACATTGTTGCTGGGCATGTACGGTTAAATCCTGGACATATTTATGACGATTCTCCAGACAGTGAGCCGCTGTGAGTACACAAGTGGGTGAGATTAGAGTGCCAGCGCATTTAAAGTAACCGCCACGTTGTAAATTCACCAGAAATGGATAACTTATAATGGGTAAAGTTTTGCCGCCAAAGACTTTGCCCAAATGGGGGGCAGCGGAAGAGAAGCCTTTTAATTGTAGCAGCAGAGCTAGCCAGATGAAAAGTTTAGACATTTTGTATAGAAAATACCAGGATTGAAGGGTCTTTATATAGGGTACAACTCACTTAAACCGCCACATTCCTGGGCTAATGGAAAACTGATAAAAAAAAAAATAATAAATTTTAAAGTTGCTTAACATTTCAACAAATTTTATTAGTTTCTATTTCTAACCTAACAACAAATTATGCTATGGGCGTATTCGCCTCCACTATATTTAAAATCCAGTTCCTAATCTCTGACACATTGGTGTACACACCCGGCAATCGGCTGGCACAACCATAACCAAATGAAACAATTCCAGCCAGCTGGCCATTGTACACCAGTGGTCCACCCGAATCACCATCACAAGAGTCTTTGGTAAATGACTTGGAGGCGCACATCATGGAGCGGGTTATGCGATGAGTGCCACGATAGACAGCTCTACAAGATGCCCGCGACCACACGGGTAAATACACGCTATGCACACGACGTGCCGTAGCTGTGGAATCAGCTCTCACGTAACCCCAGCCTGATACCTTAACCAGCGCGCGTGGTGGTACCGGCTGGGAGGCCAGCTCAATTGTTTCCACATTGGCACCCACCATAGGCGTTGTCAGCCTTAATGCAGCCGCATCCATATTAAGCGTCTTTCGATTGAAATCTGGACGTATGGCTATTAAGTTGACAAAACGTAAGATGGCATATGGACCCGCTTGATTTGAAGCTCCGCCATAGATGCGTAAATCCTCCTTCTTGACAGTGTAAACACAGTGAGCGGCCGTTACGACCCAAAGGGGTGTGATTAGTGAACCACCGCATACCTCTGTGGATGTGGTTACTTGCATCAGGTATTTCTCGGACTTAATGCTGGATATAAAGCCACCAATGATGCGTGGTTGAGCCAGCTGCAGGGCATGAGAATTTAAAGAACTTAAGCAGGCCAGGATTAGCAGTGGCGTCAGGCTTTTACAAATGATCATGATGAATTAATTAATTGACTAATGAGTAGGAAAGTGGGCCATTAGTTTATATAGCCAAACGGCTTGTGAAGTGTTGGGGGAGGGGAGGGAGATAAACAAATCTGAGAAAAACATTTTGACAATTGTTTAAACAACAATTTGTCGGGTAGATCAAACACGGAATGTTTGCGATCTTGTGGCTACTCTTAAAAATAATTGAGTAAATGTTTTAGAAGAGAATAACTGAGCTCTTTTGATTTACGAAATCGAGCTGAGCTAATATGCACAATAATTACACTAGGCACCGAAAATTTGTTTTGAATCGGTTTGATTTCCTCATTTTTATACTCTGTAACAATGGTACAAACAGCCAGAAGATAGCATATCCGACTCTTTAAAGTATATATATATTCTTGATCGGCATCAACAGCCGAGTCGATATAGCCATGTCCGTCCGTCTGTCCCCATGAACAAAAAGATCTCAGAGATGGTTAGAGTTAAAAACCTCATATATCCCACAATTTTAAAGATAGTTTATTTTAATTATCATTACTTATCGATCCACCATACACCGTTTCCCGATCAGATAAACGATGGTCGAGTTAAAATGAGAATTTTGGTTAAAGGTTCTGTTTCGGTTTTCAGTTAATTTCGGTTATCGGTTCCCGGTTATCGGTTCCCGGTTATCGGTTCCCGGTTATCGGTTCCCACTTAGATAAATGGATCTAGATATAGGGAATACTCTATTCTAGTGTCGCCTAGGCGAGCTGACCTCAGGTCCGATTTCTCATCTCCCACATAAGAAATATGTGTCAGTAAATTGTAAGCGTATCTTATAAATAATAATTCTAAATTTGAGAGAGAAATTTGATTAAAAATTTCGGAAACTTCATTTCTAAAATATATATTAACATTTTTCGAACTTTTCTATATTTATTGAAAGATTTTTGTAAGACATAGAAATCCTTTACATTTAATTAGTTTAGATTTACCTAAGAAAAGTGTTTCTGCTTTTACTAACATTTTCTCTATATTTTATATATCCTAAAAAAAGAATTTGATTCTGGATTTTCCTTAAGGGCGAACTTCTAAAATGTAAGACTTTTTTCTGAAACAATCATCCGTAAGATAAATAATATGAAACCGAAACAGTACCGGTATTACCGTTTCGGTATGGTCCCGGGTTTTACGGTTCCTATTAAAACGGTTAACGGTTTTCAGTTCTTAAAAAAAAATTTAAGTACGTAACTTGAAACGGTTAACGGTTCCGATATAATTCCCTGGTTATAAGCAAACCAACAAAAATTACGCAGGGCAGCACTAGCCGCAAACTAGAAATGAGAAGCGCTCTCAACCTGTAGAATCGCAAGGTTGACATAGCAAACTCGACGCGCAAAGCGTTTAATTTATAGACTTAGGACATTGCAGCGTGACTATGCTGTCGGTGTGCTGACGGCGCTGCTGCAGTTAGCTATGCTGATCAAAAATATATATACTTTATGGGGTCAAAGATGCTTCCTTCTATGCGTTACAAACATCTTCACAATTTTAATATACTGTCTGCAAGGGTATAAATTTGCACGTTCAACTGGTATCTGGTTTCTTGAAACATATTTTTAAGTCTTCGTTTTAAAACCCTTTACAAAAATCTAAAAAATTACATTTTAGGAGCAATTTTTCTTGTCTTGGAAAATTTTGAACTAATTTAAAACATTTTATATATGTTTATATTTCTTTATATTTATTGTTTTTATAAACTTTTTTTTGTAATTCAAAGTAGAGTCATTTAAATACTCTTATTAGGAATTGTATTCGTTAAAAAATTAATTTTTTTGTTGAATAAATGTTCTAGTTCGGGTTCAGGTTTGACGTTGGGTTCATGGTCCGGTTAGGGCAATCCAAAAAACCCGAACCGGTCCGGCTTTTAGGGCTTCGGTTTCGGACCAGTTTGCAGCTTTGATTACAGTAGGACTTGACCGATTATCTTGCTTGATTCAATAAAGTGGATTTTTAATGTCTTTTGGAACATCCCCTAGCAAATAGACAAAAATGTAAATTGTACTGCATTTAGAAATCTAGTTGTCCGCTTATAAATTTAAATAAACAGGCTGAAACTTTGTTAAGTAAACAAATATAAATGCATCGCAATTACAGTTTTATTTTTTTCAATAAAAACTAAAATTTGAGTTCCGGTTTATTTAAATTTCTTGGGTTCTATAATGTCGCTCTATTAGCCTTAAATTTTCATTTGAAAACTTTACAAATTTTTAAATTGCTTTGATTTACAATGAAAAGTCGTTACATAAGCATCAAAACGATAGTCAGTCCACTGATCATAGTTTATCTTAGTCTGTACACGCCATGCCCGGATTGTGGTTATATTGGATGCTGTGGATCATGCGATCTGGCAGTTTTATAGCTGCTAGTGGTACTCGCATTGTGGGTGGCCAGGAGACAACCATATCTCAGGTGCCATATATAGTTTATCTACGGCAAAATGGCCGCTTTATCTGCGGTGGTTCCCTGCTGACCACCAGATCTGTGCTTAGTGCAGCGCACTGTGTATTTGGTGCCCAGGTCGAGGACTATACAGTTAATGCTGGAGCTAGCCGATTGGATGAGCAGCCAACCGCTGTTAGTCGAGTGCTAAGCTTTCACATCTCACCCAATTACGCGCCAAATAACTTTGATATGGATGTGGCCATATTACAACTGGTTACACCCATGACTCTGTCGGCTGGTCGAGTGGCCACTATTTCGCCATGCCGCTCTCCACCTGCTAGTAATGCCTACGTAAGAATTAGCGGTTGGGGTGTAACGGCCGAACAGAATCGAGAGCCGGCGGCTCAAATACGTACAACCCAGGTACGTGTACTTCCTATGCGAGAATGTCGATTGGCCTACCTAGGACAGGCTCAACTTACTGATTCTATGATCTGTGCCGCTGTGCGGGGTGTTAAGGATTCCTGTTCCGGCGATTCGGGTGGTCCGCTGGTGTATCGCGGTCAAGTGTGCGGTATTGTATCTTGGGGATTTGGTTGTGCACATGTTGCTTATCCAGGTGTATACACTAGCGTGGCGAGTGCTCGAGTGCAAGAGTTTATTGTAAAAACATTGCAAATGATTGGCAATTAGCCAAGAAATAAATATAAAATTACCATTACCAATACAATTTCGATTTTAAAGTAATTAAAAATGTAATTACCATTACAATTACATTTTTTGTAATTAAAAATTTGATTACCATTACAATTACGATTTTTGGGTAATTCAAAATTGCATTACCATTACAATTTTTTCAATATTTATGTCAAAAATTTTAATTTTTTGGTAATTAAAATATAGTTGAAGTAATTTCGGTTGTAATTTTTAATTACCTCAAAAAATTTTACAAGAATGTGTTGAAACTTGACCTCGAGAAGTCTAAAACTCGATAAAAAAGTCAAAATATTGTGCTAGAAAATAACTCTGGCTCCCATTTTTCAAACCGTGGAGGCGGATTTTCCAAAATATAGAATACACGAGTATATTAGAATTATTTTAAGCGTACCACAAACAAAGTTTGAAGATCGATTGGATAATAAAAGTAATTGTAAATCTAAAACTGGCTGTCAAGTTTGAAGACACCGAGTTGGAGGCTTAGTTGAACCAAGAGACATCCCAAACACAACAGGTGCTAGCTTATAACTTCAGAGTGAACCAACAATAATGCAATTGAGCCGAGCACTGAAAATCAAAAACACCCAATATGCCAAAAGATATGACAAATCGATCTTTCAGCACCATGAAAAATTTCCAATTGGGACGTCGAAATTATGTCGCTTCAAAACGACATTATTTCGCGCAGAATTATGGCCTATCCAAAAGCCATAATTTCGACAGAAAAAGCGTCTTTTTTGCGAAGCAAGGAGAAGTTTCATACATAAATTGAGGCAGGTAGAAGCAGATGCAATGATTCCTTTAACTATTACATTTTGCCCATACGGAGCTGACAAGTATTGTTGCTTAAAACCCGGTCGGTAATGGGTATCAATTTCATTCAGTTTCTTTACTTATCATCTAATAAAACCCGTTTAAATTTCTTCAACTTAACTTATCTCTTCTCTATATATTGTTTTCAGTCATTCACTGACTGACTGATTGATAATATACGCGGAGTCTAAACGGTAAGGCTGCAATATAGTAAGATGAAACTGCGTATGTGGTTTAATTTGGAACTAAGACAGGGTTTAGTAAAATACCAGAAAAGTTTGTAGGAGTAACATTTCTTTTTTATATTCAAACAACTTGAAACTCGATTTGAAAGTAAAGTATGCTAAATAATTATACATGTTAATTCTCGATTTAGGCAAATGCGCCTAAAAAATTTTTGTATGGAAATATATTATTATTTTTTTTCGTTCATTGAGTTGAAGTTCTGTTTTTGATCAATGTATGCAAAATAATTAGACTTGGATTAGCCCCAGTTGTTTTGTATGAAATTTGGGTTGTAAGCTGTAAGGGGCAGATATATGGAAAATTAATTATAATTTTGACAATTTTCGGAAAATTTACCTCCCTAAGTGGGAAAATGTGGTAGGGTTCTTGATCAAGCGTTATTTATGTTTAAAATTTGATTTATAAGCTCTATTTTGCTAATTGCGGAACATCCACCGCCAAGGTCGGAAAATGGGGGCGAGGCTTGGTACAAGGCCAATCGTTATTTTTGATCTCAACTAAAAGAATGGCAACCAACCAACCAACGCAACCTCGGAAAATCCCCTACCAAGGTCGGAAAAGAGGCTTAAAAAACAAATTTTAAATTGGAAAATCTTCTACGAAGGTCAGAAAACAAGCGGTTCAAGTTTAATGACACTATAAAACATAAGCCATCCCGGGTTTCACAGTAAACAAACATTTCCGGTGGGTGAAATATATGGAAAATTATTTTCATTTTTCGTAAATCGACCCCCAGGACTGAAAAGTCTAAGAAGTATGTCTCTATAGGCCAAATATATGGACATATTTTTTGTGTTTTCAAAAAATCCACCCCCAATGTCGGAGGTTTCTTGACCAAACGTTATTTTTGTATAAAGTTCTGTTTATGATGGAATTTTGAAAATAATTAGCTAATTTCGGAACATCTATCTCTAAGATCGAAAAATAGGATGGCTCCAATCGTTATTTAAGAGTCCAACTCAATTAAAGAAGGTTTGTATGCTCTATGCGCGAAATATACATGAACAGCTGAAGAAATATTATTGAGAACAATGTTACTTCACCCCTCTTCTGCCTTGACACCATCACCAAACAGCTGAAAGGTAAATCTAACTTTGTTTGTGTGAAAGTTTTAATACAGTCGTAAATGGTCGTTTTAACAAGGGTTTAAATTACTTACTGAAAATGGTGCAATTGCAAAAATTTGCCAAAAGTATAAAAATAGTCGTATCAAAGTTCGATTATGCAAAATGAATAGTCGACATTGCGTATCAAAACAGTTTTCAACTTTTTCAAAGTTGTTTTTGGTCATCAAGGCTGGACGAGAATTTCACTATTTTTTTCAAAAAAACTAATCGAGTAGTGTGACCAATAATTTTCTTAAAAATCTGGTCACATTATACTCCTATTAGGAAGAAACCAAAATTGATTCAATTCTTGAATCGCCCCAAGAGACATTTTTTCAACGCGGTAAAAGGAGAAAGAGTCGTAGGTAACGATTGACAGCAAATTGAGTAAATTACAATGCACCAATTTCTCAAAAGAAAGTTTCAACTTAACTTAATTTATTTGTATACCCAAATTTTTTTCATAAATACATTTTCGTGCATTTTAAATTTCTTATTTTACCACAATTAGAAATTACTCTCCCAGTTCCAGCTTTTGAGCTTTGACCGTTTAAGCTGCGCGTAGATTGCCAATCAGTCAGTCAGTAAGAATACATTTTTTGGAATAAAAGTAAAATCAGATTAATGGCTCTAACGAAGACAAGGTCTTTGGCCAAAATAAAATCAACTAAATAATATTGCAGTCCCATTCCAAACTGTTCCATTTCCAGTTCTATGTATATTTCCGATGGGTTAAGCCCGATAAAGCCAACAAAATGGTTTATTAAAAATAATTATTATTTGCACCATAAAATAACAATCTGCGTGTGCTTTTGTAATGATTATTTCCTAAAAACAGTGCGATTCGTATGTGTGTACAATGTACATATAAAACGGGGCAAATAGAAGCACAAGCCGAGTCGGAACTGGTGAGCTGTGCCAACTATTTGAACAAGTGGGGGGTTCGATAGAGCAAATATTTTTGGGAAAAACAAATGCAAACGGAGCTGCTGCCCCTGCTGCTGCTTGTGCTATTGCTACGTAGATTCATCTCTACATCTGCTGGCAACGTCAATTCCCGAATTGTGGGCGGCACTCCGGTGGACATCAGCAGTGTGCCATATTTAGTAAATTTACGCATTGGTAACACATTCATTTGCGGTGGTTCATTGGTCACTCCCACGCATGTGGTAACAGCCGCACATTGTGTTAAAGGAATAGGCGCTGCCCGTTTACAAGTGGTGGGTGGAGCCACCAGACTTTCGGATGCGGGTGTTAGAAGTGGTGTAATCAAAGTCTATACACCCAAGGCATATAATGCACGCACACTGAGCACAGATGTGGCTGTACTAAAGCTAAAGACCCCATTGGCAGGGGCCAATATAGCAACCATTGAGCTGTGCAACTCTAGCTGGAAATCGGGTGATTTTATCAAAGTTTCTGGCTGGGGCAAAATCTCGGAGCGGAGCAAAACTGTGCCGCAACAGGTGCGCAGTGTTGAGGTGGCTTTGATACCGCGAAAGGATTGCATGAGTCAATACAGATTGCGTGGATCTATATCCTCAACTATGTTCTGTGCCACCATGTCGGGAAAGGATGCCTGCGAAGGCGATTCGGGTGGACCAGCTGTATATCAGGGACAACTGTGTGGCATTGTGTCATGGGGCTGCTTTGAGTTTGTAAGTGAAATGAAGTGACATTAAAAAAAAACGAACTAGAAATATTTTAAAGGGTTCAAAAACATTAATGGGGTCGGAAGATAATTCTCACCAGAAAAAGAGGGACGAGATTGAATTTAAAATTCGGTTGTCTGATTGACGTTTACTTATTAAGAGTTACCAAATCTTTCTACTTTTTCTACTTTTCATTCCACTGAAATCCTGTTTTCGTAAACGATAAATAAGGCTTTTGATTGTTGAATCGAAAACAGAAACAGACCTAATATCAATCGGCAAATCGGCATACCCGTTATTTGTTTTGGCTTGTACTTGAGTCTCATTTGATTGATCGGTTAAAAACTCGATCGATTAAACTAAATATCAATTTCTATAGAAAATATATGAGTCTTTTTCAATGATAGGCAGCGTATATGCCCATTACTTATCTATAATCTGTTCGATTTTCATGAAGATCAGATAACATATAGCGGACATATCGTTGAATTTTAAACTTTAATCAAATAAAACTTAACTTTCGAAATGATCCACGTCAATTTTATAATTTCTTCAATTCCAAAACGAAACTAATCTTCTCTTTCTAAAATCCGAAAGGGCTGGTAATGACTCTAGCATTGCTAATTTATTTGCAACATTTTTTTATAATCAACACACTCTAATGTTAATCCCATGAAATCATATCCATATTCATTACCACATCTCAATGGTTTGTTTTCTCCCATTATTTTCGCCTCGAAAAGGAAAATATTAAAACAACCAAATGCTCTTATTCACCTGGCCCTGACAACGTCCCTAGCTATATGCTGAAATTTTGTTCTGACTCTTTTATAACTTATCTCTCGAACTTTCTCGCTTTCCATCCCTTTGGAAAGAGTGCCATTGCCAAGTCACAAAAATGGAAATAAATCCAGCATCGAGAATTATAGATTAACCGCTAACTCTTCGCGATTACAAAAATCGTAGATTAAATTATTTTGTCTCAATTGCAACACCACTGTAGAAGCCTAATTTCACCCAGTCAGCATGGGTTCTTTAAAACATGGTCCACTGCTACTAACCTCCTCGAGATCAGTTGAATAATTTCTTAAGCATTTACAAAATTAATTTCAGAAGGAAAAGGGATTACTGGCATTTCCTTCTAAAGTAATAGATTTTTGGATTCCGACTAAATCTGCTTAACTGGATTTCTTCTTCTAATTTCTACTTTAAGTATTTTTTACTAATATTCTATTCATGTTGGCAGCAATGTTTGCTCGAATAAACAAAAAATGGGGTCAGCCTGTGCTCAGTCTGCTGACTTTATGTTAATATTAACATTAATGTTAATGCTCTGTTAATTAAAAAAGCTAAAGACTATTAAATACTTCTACCCCTGAATAATGGGTCTATAAAAAGTCGCACAGAGCCGACTTTAACTTACGCTCTCATTTTTAATGAAGTTTTTAAATTTAGCTTCAAAAAATCTAGAATTTTTTTTTGCCGTAAATCAATATAACTTCCGTCCAACTTAAGGGGTTACATGGGTTTACTTTCCTTTGAAAATTTCAGAAATTATTTTTAAATATATATTTTTAAGACA
Organism: Lordiphosa mommai; assembly: GCA_018904225.1. Lineage (NCBI taxonomy): Eukaryota > Metazoa > Arthropoda > Insecta > Diptera > Drosophilidae > Lordiphosa > Lordiphosa mommai. The sequence goes on along the minus strand of JAEIFT010000319.1, from coordinate 45,736 downwards.
GTAAAAAAGTTTGAATAAAATATTTAATTTTTTATAAAAAAAAATTGTTCAAAATATACCTTTTTTCCCTAGTAATCCCATGTAACCCCTCAAGCGGTTTTAAAAATGTATATACCATATATAAGACTTGAGCATTTTATACTTGAGCAAACACAACTACCTAACCTAGAGCCGGCAAAACTGGCTAAGTAACATTGGCAAGGTCGAAACTAGACAAAAGTTTTTAAAAAACAAGGCACACTTTTTTTCAATTTAACGGCCGCTTTAAGTTTGCTCAAAAGCTCAAAGTTTTCTTGCTCAAAAACTGACTACAGATGTGTGCTCGTCTTTGTTGATTTTATTAAATTGCAGTTCTCAACTGTTTAAGGTATTGATTGCTTGGAAAGGCAGCTGGAAAACCTGCAGTCTTTAGCAAAAAGCAGTCTACAAAAGATAGGATTGGGAGGTCTTTGAAACAGTACTGTAAAGGCAACCAGTATTTTGGTGTAGAAGGCATAGTTGTTTATGTTTTGAGCTAACACAACTAACTGGCCTCAAGCCGACACAAAATTGCTAAGAAGTATTAGAAAGGTCGTCAAATAAATTACATAACTTGAAGTTAAAAGTTTTCGAGATATTTATCTTGAAATTTTGAAAAAAATTTTCGGTATAAGGCTAGTATCCACCACTGCGGAAAAATTCCTGTCAGAATTTGCTATTTATTAAAAGTGTGTGGAACTCAACTAAAACAGTGTGGACCAGAAACGGTAAAAAAGACCAAGAAAAGGTAAAAAAGGCTTAAACGGTGCAAGGTTACACTATTAATCTGTTGTGTTTTGTAAGGCGCTTTAGTTTAAATAAATTAAAATTAGGAACAAAATGCTAAATTCGGCCTACCGACTGGATCCCACATATGTGCAGCCTTTGTAGGAGAATGTAGCATCAGAAACCGTAGACAGATATGTCCTCTTCAGCCACATTGTCCACACATTGTTCGCTTGGAAAAAACCATAGAAAGCCGTAAGGCTCTAGATAATATCCAAAGTAGGGAAGTATGTAGATGTGTGCACGGGCCGAGTAAATCGATCCGGCTTATTACGGGCCTGGGCCAAACTACAAAACGACGAAGCCCAAAAAATACCCGGCCCTCTAGTGATAGCCAATTAAAGTCTTTCAAAATAATACTAAGAACTTTGTCAACTGTAAAGCCAAGTATCTTGGCAAGATGAATTTGCTGGTGTGCAGCAATGATAAAATATCAAATTAATTTATATAAGATAACGATATAAACATTCTCCATTGTTTGCTCACCAGCGTTGGAAATCCTCAATATTTTTATTGTTTTTCACCCAGCGTTTGCCTCCATCTTTTCGCCCATCACGTCAAAAATAATTGTAGAACATGTATTCCTGTGTTTTTGTGTCAGAATTTTTTGCATCTACACACGCAAAAACGATAGGCCAACTATCGATAACAAACTGTGGATTTCGTTCATGTTGCTGGATACCAATGACAAAAAATAAAACAAAAATTCCTGGCACAGTTTTTTTATATGAAGTATGCCAGGAATTTTTTGTTTTCGCAGTGTTGGATACCCGGCTATAGATAAAAATATGTATATCTATGCTTGATCATGTAAGTTTGTCCGTCTACGGTAGCAAAGTTGTTTGGAATTTGTATTGTGAATTTAAAAGAAATAATCAGGTCTGTTCTCGATTCCGAATTCGACCGATCGGAATTGGAAAGGGTTCTTATTTTCAAAAAAACAATTAGACAATTTGGTTTAGAAATTTTGCCATCAAGACAGTCGAAAAACGATAAATGGAATTTGGAATTTATTCGGCGAATAAGACAATAAATTTACCAATTCCGATTTCACATAATTTGATCGTAATCGGAAACACGATTATTACAATAATAAACCCAATAAAAAGGTGATATAACCAATTCCCTTAAAAGACAAATAATTTTTGCATTTGTAGTATTCTAATATAGTTGTGGTATTTAAAAGTGTTAAAAAAAATTTTGTTTTTGAACCGAACAACCGGCTAAAGTGCAGGCACTTAAAAACTGAGCTGTTTGCAGTACTCACCGCTATTTCTTAGCGCCACAGGAACACTTATATGTACGCCCACATTCTGCAGATAGACATTAAACGGATTGCTTATGGTGGTCACCACTGGATAGTATTCATTGATAAGCATTTTGGTGGTAACCACTTCTTCGTCATTTGTTCCATTCGCTTGGCCATGGCCAAGGTTTGTTTGCGTGCTCAAATGGAAGCTGCAATTGCACAGATAAAATTGTTCAGTAGAGCATTAAATGTGACATCCGGTATGACTTACGTGGGCGCAATATAGCAAATGGGATTAATTGTAATGTTATCATCCAAATCGCGACAGCGTGTATGATGTCGGAATGCCTGACGTGTATAATTGGCGCTGCATGTAAGCAAAGCACCAATTTGATCAGTGCCCATTAGGGCCTCCAAACGTACAATACGCAATTGGGTGTTCTCATGGAATTGCTGGGCTTCAGTGCTACAAAATAGCTGATAATAACAGCCGGGTTCTAATCTCATGTTCTTTTCAAAGGGTCGCAAATCATGGGCCTGATCTGCCGTCTGGCGCAATTGTAAAAGATTGCTAAAGCATTGATACTTGAGGGCCTCCAGTTTGTAGCTATTTTGTGAATTACCCAAATCGGCCAGTAAAACCTGTAAACTGCGTATTCTCAAAGGGACATCCGTGAGAACCCTGATAAGAAAATATACATTTAAGAGAAATGATTTTATTAAAAGTTAAACTTACTCACCTGACTATCAGCTGCAGTTGCAAAACATCATTGTTATTCAAATGCACGCGCTCAAAAGTGGCGCATAATTCTAAAACATCGCTGACCCTATCCAAATCAATTTGTATGGGTGATTTTACACTGGCCAAAGCACTGCTCCACAAAGCCTGAATCTCAGGTGTCAATTGTGTTTGAGGCATGGGCGGTACACTTTGAAAGACCTGCCACAGATTTTCCAGTAAGAGTACACGCTCCTTTTGCTCACCATGATGACGCAGCGATAGAGCCTCTATGCTGCAGGCTACATAGTCCGCCACCGAGGCTGAGAGCAAGGCACAACGTAGAGTTTTAAGCAAAACATCTGTAAAGATGGTGGACCATTTCTCTTGACGATAGTCGGGCAACATCAGCGAATAGAGACTGAAAAGTAAGAAATTTATAGATAAAAAAATTTAAAAAAAAATAGAAGGCTAACATCAGCTAAGCCGATGTTTTAAATACCCTTGCAGTTTCTTAAAGACGCTACCATTGAAAACAAAAAAGTTTTTCTCACTAGAACTAGTTTTTGGACCAATCGTTCCTATGGCAGCTATATGCTATAGTCAACCGATTTTGATAAATTTTTCCAGAATCATGTGGAAGCATAAACAAATATACCACGATTGGTGACGCTACGATGGAAAACAAAGTTTTTCATGAACTAGTTTTTGGGCCAACGTTATGGCAGCTATATGTTATAGAACCATTTTGATCAATTTTTCCAGAATTAGGGAGCATAAAAACAAAAAGATTAGTGACGCTACGATGAAAACAAAAGTTTCCATAGAACTAGTTTTTGGACCGACGTTTATGGCAGCTATATATAGCCGATTTTAACAGATTATTGGAAGCTATATATAAGATTGGTATGAACGTTGTTGGAAAAAGCCCAGAAAAAAAAGTTTTTCTCACTAGAACTAGTTTTTGACCGATCGTTCTATGGCAGCTATATCGTCAACCGATTTTGATAAATTTTTCCAGAATTATGTGGAAGCATATAAAACTAATATATACCACGATTGGTGACGCTACGATGGAAAACAAAAAAGTTTTTCTCACTAGAACTAGTTTTTTGACCGATGTTATATGCGCATAGTTATAGCAACGATTTTGATCAATTTTTCCAGAAATGTGTGGAAGCATATAAAACATAAACCAGATTGGTGCGCTACAAAAACAAAAAAAGTTTTTCTCACTAGAACTAGTTTTTGGACCAATCGTTCTATGGCAGCTATATGCTATAGTCAACCGATTTTGATCAATTTTTCCAGAATTGTGTGGAAGCATATAAAACTAATATATACCACGATTGGTGACGCTACGATGGAAAACAAAAAGTTTTTCTCACTAGAACTAGTTTTTGACCGACCGTTTTATGATATATGCTATAGTCAACCGATTTTGATAAATTTTTCCAGAATTATGTGGAAGCATATAAAACTAATATATACCACGATTGGTGACGCTACGATGGAAAACAAAAAAGTTTTTCTCACTAGAACTAGTTTTTGGACCGATCGTTTCTATGGCAGCTATATGCTATAGTCAACCGATTTTGATAAATTTTTTCCAGAATTATGTGGAAGCATATAAAACTAATATATACCACGATTGGTGACGCTACGATGGAAAACAAAAAAGTTTTTCCCACTAGAACTAGTTTTTGGACCGATCGTTTCTATGGCAGCTATATGCTATAGTCAACCGATTTTGATAAATTTTTCCAGAAATGTGTGGAAGCATATAAAACTAATATATACCACGATTGGTGACGCTACGATGGAAAACAAAAAAGTTTTTCTCACTAGAACTAGTTTTTGGACCGATCGTTTCTATGGCAGCTATATGCTATAGTCAACCGATTTTGATCAATTTTTCCAGAATTATGTGGAAGCATATAAAACTAATATATACCACGATTGGTGACGCTACGATGGAAAACAAAAAAGTTTTTCCCACTAGAACTAGTTTTTGGACCGATCGTTTATATGGCAGCTATATGCTATAGTCAACCGATTTTGATCAATTTTTCCAGAATTATGTGGAAGCATATAAAACTAATATATACCACGATTGGTGACGCTACGATGGAAAACAAAAAAGTTTTTCTCACTAGAACTAGTTTTTTGACCGAATCGTTCCTATGGCAGCTATATGCTATAGTCAACCGATTTTGATCAATTTTTCCAGAATTATGTGGAAGCATATAAAACTAATATATACCACGATTGGTGACGCTACGATGGAAAACAAAAAAGTTTTTCTCACTAGAACTAGTTTTTGGACCGACCGTTTATATGGCAGCTATATGCTATAGTCAACCGATTTTGATCAATTTTTCCAGAAATGTGTGGAAGCATATAAAACTTATATAAACCACGATTGGTGACGCTACCATGGAAAACAAAAAAGTTTTTCCCACTAGAACTAGTTTTTGGACCGATCGTTCCTATGGCAGCTATATGATATAGTCACCCTCTGCAAGGTTATAATAAAGCTAGACTCACGTTAAAGCCTTGGCATGATCGCCACTCTTCAAATACTCCTCGGCCATATCAATGGCCAATTTTTTGCGAAATCTTAAACACTTGTAAATCTTAAACTGGGCCATGGCCTGGCTAAGTAAAGCAATAATGGCCGCCGAGTGATTGTAACCGCGTTCCAATTCACAAAGCTGTGCATTAGCCTGCTGTTCGGCCACAGGATCACCAGTTTTTACGGCTCTTATGCCAAAGAATTCCGTGTACAAGCTTAAGGTATTCGAAACGTTTGAAGTGGCTGCTTCCGTTGTTGCATTAAGTAAAGTGTTATAGGCTAGCTGGGCAGCCTCTCGTCGCTTGATGACATACTCTGCCGCCTTGTGGTAATACATGCCCGGATGTTGAGTCTGCAAAGCAGGTAAACCATTTTTAATGGCCTCGCAAAACAATTCAGCAAATACCGAGTGCCTACAAAATGGAAGGATTAGTTTAAAAATTGATATTGATTGGTTAGCTGCTTACTGTGTGCTCAGCCAGGCATGATGCTCAAAGGACAAATCCTTGAAACCCACACGACTTTTGTACTTTTCAATATGTATGATGAACTGATTAATGGCATCACGTGGCGTCTTCAGTTTGAACATTAAACGGCAAATTTTATAATTCAAGAAACCAGCCAGAGTTTTAATTTCCACACAGTTGGCATCATTAAGGCGTATCTCATCCAGATTGGCATAGGCCTGGAAGTAGTGTCTACAAAAGAATTAAATTTACTCTATAGAAAAGTGTTCTCACTTACTTTTGTCCCGTGCTAAAATCCTGCCTCATCTCGGCCACAAAACCCAACTTAAACTGATGTCGTATCTTCAAGGTGGCATGCGCCGCCGTCAGCTGATCCCGGTGAGTGCGTATACGCTTGACATCAAAGCATAATACGACTGGGCCATATCCAAAAACGCCGACTCCAGCCTCAAGGTATATCCCATCAGATGTTCCGTGTGCGGTAAAATAAACAACATTTTGCTGGTGATGCCACAGGCTGAGGTCAGGCTAGCCGCACGCTCAGCGGCCAACAAATCCTCGCCCGGTGGCAAGGGTGCTGCCTTTTGTAGCAAAACCAAACATAATCTGGTGTTACGCTCCTGCAGAGCATTCTTAAGAGCCTGCACAATGGCCGAACATTGCACCTGCTTCTCTGTCCATTGTGCATCATTCCATTCCATATCCTGAAACAGCACCACCACCGAGGGCAAGACATGCAAATGCTTCAACATCCAGTTACGCTTGAGTATGCCCTTGGGATGATACCATTCATAGGAGGCTCGCTTGGGTTTGGCCACGGGAAACTCATAGTTGGCTGGCAGCAGTTTATACTGAACAGCTGCTCGATCTCGATCCGAAGCCTTGCGCTGCTGCTGCTGCTGCAGGCTGCCTGTAAAGGCATCCCATATAGATTTGTGCACTGGTTGACGGGCAGTGTCCAGGCCACAGAAGCCAATTAGTGGTTGTGGAGTAACCAGCAGCTCCGAGGGCAAAGCAGTGGCATCAATTGTCATAGTTTGTGTGAGTGTGTGTCCTGGGAGTACAACTAAAGTTAATGGATACGGGAACCACTGGCTCGATACTGGCCTTGAATTTCAATGTTGTTTTTAAGGGAGATTTTGGGCCAAAATTTGGGAAAACAAAAGCCGCCCCACCAAGAAAAATAACCAGCAGCAGTCAGCTGTCTCACTTCAATTCCCTGTTTTAATTAAATCTATTCCCTGTATTATGGTAATACAGGGAAACAGACTGAGGAACACGTAGATAGAATTTGTTGTCATCACTAGATTTGGAACAAAAAATAAAAATGGAAAATAAAAACAGACAAAATTCAAATTCAATTTAACACATATTCATATACTACCTTTAAAAAGATATACTACACTATTTGCCCAAAGTTGAGAATTTTGCTAATAGCTAAATAGGAATTTTCCAGCAGTATTAGCTTTAGTTTTAAGTCTAAATCTAAGATAATTGAAAAGTAGTATCAGGGTTTTCCCGAAATATGCTAATTCAGGCAACAATTTGCTTTTCCCTTAACGAGAAAGGAAATAGGTTAGGACAGGCAAATAATTTGCCCAAAGTTTGATGAAAATTTTGCTAAATAGACCCAAATAGTGCATTTTTCGGCACTTTTAGTGCAGATAATTTTAGCTTTAGTTTTAAGTCCTAAAAAATCTAAGGTAATGGCGATTTAGACAAATTTTCAGGAAAATTTTGAGAAATTATTTGCCTTTGGGACCTTAGCTTAAGTTCGTGCAAAATCATAGCTCTCTATATTATATATGTTTTTTTTTGTTGATAATTTTTTTTTTAATCTTTTTTGAAAAGTAGGGGGTACGTATTTTCAGGGTTCTTCCGAAGTATGACTAATTCATGGTTAAAATTGGTTTTAAATTGGAGACTTGACAAAATTTAAGCGACCCAAATTGTGATTCTACTATTTTTTGTGTTTTCTATCTATAAAATTTCAAAAAAGCGTTCAACGATTTTTTTAGTGGTATTTTTTTCAAGAAGGGCCTAGCCATATATTTAATCTAGAAAAAACTTCACGATGGGACAATCGGTTAATGTGCGAGGAAAAATATTTTTCTTATATACGATTTTTTAAAATGTTTTTCTGGTACTTTTAATTATGTAAAATCGAGGAAATAATTTTAAAGCAACATTTTAATATCCGCCGTAGTTGGCAATATTTTGGACATATTTTTCAAAATATTATTTTTAGTTAAGAAAATTGTGTTTTAGAAAAATATTTTTCCTCGCGCGTTTATCGATTGTCCCATCGTTAGATTTTTTGTAAAACATGTATACGGATATCCTTAACCAGAAAAAAATATTTCATGAAAATATCGGCTGGCACTCTTTAAAAAAAAGACAAAAAAAACATTAAAGATTGCCAAAACCCTACTTAGAACCAATTTTTTTGAACCTCTTATTTTTTCTCGAATAGCAGACATAAAAATAGTAACTTCACAATTTGGTTCGCTTAAATCGGATGCACCGTTGTGATGCAATAATTTTTTAAAGTTGTATTTTCTTTTTGGTTGATCTCGCGATCTGTTAGTGGTGGGGATCTCAAAAAATAGGATTATACAATGAGATTTTGCTAAAACAGAAAAAAAAATTGGGCGGCAGAGTTCACATGGAATGACACATATATAAAAAAATCGAACAAAATTGTTGTGTCAATATTTTCTATGGAGATTTTTGTTTTGGGAGCAATTTTGTTGAGATGGATACTGAGCATTACCTGAATATGTTTAAGATCCGATTTTTCTTCTCCTACATAGCACTATCTGTCACATAAAGTTATAAAAAAACAAAGTAAAATATATGTTTATCTGACATATAGCAGCTATCGGCCCCAAAAGTTGTTTCAATTCGTGTATTTCCCTCATTTTGACTCACGCTCTCCTCCCCAAGCACCCTTCTTCTTCTAGCCACTTATCGATATATTTTGACATTTGGTTACGTGTCATTCGTATTTCGGGCCCGAAAGGTAAAGTAAAAGCGGAGCTCGCAACAAGATTAGTCTATGAAAATTAATTAACTAAGTTCAGTGCTTAGCTGAGTTAATACGTGTGTACTTCACTTGCCTCCCACTCAACTGACCCATAAGTAATTAATATTGCATTCCTGTTTTGTATATTTTTAACAGTACGTGTGGTTTAACTGCAAATCAATCAACACATCAAAATGGCTCCACCACAAAGAATGCGAGTTGCCAATGAGAAGGCCAGTAAATATGTGACAATGCGTGGCAATGTACCCAAATCCTCCGTAAGTAGTTGCATCTAAAAAAAAACTGCAGGCTCGACAGACCACAACAACAAAAACAGCAACAATAACAAAGAGATAACAGCATTTACACGAGCAGAAAGTGCCACGCCATTGATTTTAACAGTGAGTCGAAAAAGTATTCGCACTCACGCAGAAGAAGTATAGGAAGATGAGGCAGGTGTTATAGCAGATTTTAAGTTATCTGGTGATAATAGTGTCAAAAATTGGAGTTATTTAGAAAAATTTCAACATGAGTAGTATCAATAATATAGAAAAATCCGTGTAGCATATTTTTGTGAAACAAAATGATATGGAAATCAGTCTAAAAAATTAATTTTTACAAATATTTGATAGAATTGTTACAAATTTTTCAACTAGCTTAAGATTTGTGAATATACAGCTGCGGAAAATAAAATACCACCACCCCACATTTGACACCAGCCCCAGATTTTCGATGGGATTGAGGTCTGGAGACTGCGCTGGCAATTCGAAAACATTCACAGAATTTTTTCTGAGCCATTATTTTGCTTTCTTGCTGGTGTGCTTGAGGTCTTGGTCCTGTTGAAAGACCCCTACTAGCAGCATCTCATATTCTGCAAAGGGTGGCATCACCGTATTCAAAATATTGACGTTAGCATGTTGATCCATTATGGTTTTGATCCAATATATTGGACCACCCACTCCAAAATAAGAAAAACAACCCCATACCATGTTTAATAGGTTTTGCAGTGTATTTGGAATTGTATTCAGAATACATAACACGCATAAGATCTGACAATCCAGTAGCCCCTTATGTTGTCTTGTTTTCATTGTGAATAGCTTGTCATTTGACATTCAAAACAATACAACATAAAGGCTAACTAGATTATCATGTCCATGCGTGGAACAATGTGAACTCACCCTAAGGTACACAATCGTTTAAAAAACACACTAAAATATATTTTTAGTTCTTTTTTGGATACCTTAAAGGAATTTAGTTTTTTGAACATTACCGGTACGTAATAATATCCGAAATAAAAATCCGGATACCGTATTGGAACCAAAAACCGAAATAGAACCTTTTACCGAATTACTCATACCGGTACGTACCGGAACTAAACTTAGGTTCGGGATGAATCCCTAGTTTAAGCCTTAAAAAGGATCCGATATGCTCTTAGGGACCAAACTTTTGACGTGAAACTGAGTCAGGGATCGTTTTCGTTCACGATTATCAGTCTTTTCTTTTATTACGTTTTTTCACGACCTTTAGTATTGATTTGATTTACAAAGTATTTCTGCAAAAAAAAGCGGCTTCTTTGAAGAATAAATAATATATTGATAGCCATTTCAAGGTCGGTACTATTTTTTTCTTATAGCAATAAAAAAAATACCAAGACTTGACAATATTGCAACACTAATGTTGGTTTTTTGATCAATTAGAAAATGTATCATAGTGGTGCTATTATTTTTTTCACAACTGTATACATATGTAATCGTCTCAGAAGATAAAATTTAATTTTTAAAAAAATTGTAGTTTTCACTTCGATACAAATCCATATCCATGTGTTCTACAGATCGCTTTCGACTCCAAAAACGACCCAAATCGTATGGGAATAGGGTCGTTTTTGGGATCGAAATCGATTTGAAGAACACATGGTATAATCAAGCCTAGGTGAGAGTTTTTTTTTAAATTCCCTAAAATACATTTATTCCGATTTGTTATACAAATCACTTTTGACCTAAAAACGTCTCAATACCCTTACAATTTGGTTCGTTTTTGGCTCAACAGCGATTTGTAGAACACCTGTGAATACATAATTTGTTTACCTTTGAAAACGCGTTTCTGCGCACTTAAATAATTTTGGCAACATTTTGATAGTCTATGCATCATATTTATTACGCAGTAATATGGACCCAAGTTGGTATTGATTAGAGAGAATAAGCAAAATGCGCAGAGATACAGAAATTACGTATTTTTGTCCACATTCTTATCGCAAAATTTGGCAGAATAGTTCAGAGGTTTTCTACAAGGTGTACAAAAATATAATGAAACCTTATTTCTACCTTTGAAAAAATTTTTTTTTAGATTTTTTTTTTTGCCTTAATATTATAGCTTGGACATTCCCCTTTCATCCCCTTTAAACCATTTTCAAATATTCGAAATAGTTTAACAGATATTGCCATTTTAGTGGAGCAATGTTCTTGCTAAGCGCGTTTTTCTCGAAACCACGTTTTTTGACCTGGTAGCCATGATTGCGTCAGTTCTACTGAACCGATATTGATCAACCATGTTGCAATCGGCGCATAATTGATATAGTTCTGGCCCGTATCTCAATCAAGAGGAACAAAATTTTTTTACTAATTTTTTTACACTAAACTACAAAAAAAAACTTGAAAAATCTAAAAAAAAAATTTTAAACGGCCGCCAATTTTTAAAAAAAAATTGAAAAATACGAGTCGTATATATAATTTAAAGATGTTTGAAAAGAGCGATTTCCAATCGTTTGCCTGTTATAAAGCATATATTAATAATCGCCAGATCTTAATGATTATATACGGAATTCATTAAAGATAAGATAAATTCTTTTAAGCGATATATAACATATGTTACCGTTATTTTTTTTAAATTTTGAAAGCATTTTTTAGAAAAGTACAATGAGAGAGTTCGGTATAATTTTCAGCTCGAATAAAAGTCCATTATTTAAAGCCCTGATTTCAATTTTAGATATAAAACTAGAGTGCCCATACTTTTAACTCGCTGCCTAAATCTCTGAACGTTATTGATGCTATTTTTTGTGGAATCTTTTACATTTATAACCATATTAATGCTCCCATTTGATTTCTTTCAGAAAACGAAAGAAGGACAATATCCCGTGGGACCCTGGCTACTGGCATTGTTCATCTTTGTGGTATGCGGTTCGGCCATATTCCAGATTATACAATCCATACGCGCTGCGTAAACACAACTAACCACAATAGAAGTACTTCTTCCTTCTCCTCTCTTCCTCTTCCTCCTCCTCCATACCGGCTTTCTAACCAATTCATTTTGTTGTATGGCCAATATATATGTACATACAAAATTCAAGTCCACATATTTTACGTATTTTGTATTAATTTTTAAGCTCAAGAAATACTGAAAAAAAAAAAACAAAGATTATGTGCATTCCTTGCACTTGGCTCCCACACACACACACAAACTTACACAAAAACAAACATTTATAATTGAACTATTACAACTATTTTTGCTGATTGATTGTGCTAGTGGAGGCAAGACACAATTTTATAGACGACGACGACAATGGAGAGAATGCATTTTTCTCAAATGCTTTTTGCGGCAGTTTTAAATAGTGCAAATTGTTTAAGACGATTAGACAAAACTATGATGAGTAAATGAATAATACTGATGAATATATGATAATTTTTTACCTAAACGAAAATTGTATATTTGGGAATACTGCAAAAGAGAAGGGGAGGGAGGTATTCGAGGCTTTCGACCCCAAAAACGACCTAATTCCCATACGATTTGGTTTGTATTTGGGGTCGAAAGCGATTTTTAGAACACGTGGAATAATTCGTGATTTAAACAAAAAAAAACGCAGTAAATGAAGGGTTAAAGGTTTGCACCACCGAACCTGGTTCTCAGTTTTACGTCAAAAGTGGTCCCGGATATCGATTTCTGAGGAAATTGCTCACCGAACTCCTTGGGAATAATATTTTGGCTGTATCGAAAAGAAACTGAACACTTTCCATCGCATATTTCTCGCAGTGTATGCATTTTTTCAAGCCATGTGAAGAACCGTTAGAAAGCTTGAATGATTCTCCTGATTTTACGTATTTGCGAAGCTTAAATTCGAAGAACACTAAGTTTTTGGAAATGGCATCAGTTACCAATTCCGATTTCGCATGATTTGGTCGAAATCAGGAACAGGCCTGATTATAATTTAGTTCGTTGAAACCTTTTTATTCAAATATTTTCCAAAAAACCGGTCGAAAAAAGTTCTAAAGAATCAGAATCTTGAAACTAAGGTATAGACAAATATATATAGAAACAAAACAATGTTCCTCCGAGGGGTACGAGTGTCTCTATGATTTAAAGAGTTAAATCAACGGCGTTACTTAAAGACATAAAATATCAAAAAGTTTTGGAAAAACTCAACATGAAGTAGAAATTGAAAAATAAAGTGATATTACCTTTTGCTCAATGAAAAATTTGAGTGCATTGTGATGGACGACGAAACTTGTGTAAAAACTGACTTAAACAAATGACCCACCCCTTAATTTTATACAAAGCAGAAAGGTGGTTCTGTTGACCAATGAGTGTCATCATTTCAACTTGATAAATTTAAATCAAAAGGATTTAATCAGGGAATCAAACCGAATCGTGTTTCGGTTGCGCATCCGGCTCTGGTACGTATCGAAACTTCGTTGTTTCGGTTAAAGGTTCTATTTAGGTTTAAGTCTATTTCGGTATTCGGTTCCGTATTGGTTTTTATTTCGGTAATTTAAAAATCCTTTATAACCGAAGATATGATAGAGTGGGTTGCTACTTACACAACAGAATGTAGTAATATGGAAAGTAAATTAATAATTATAAACTTTACCCCGAAAAACAAATGTCCTAATCTTTTTGTATTACTGGAAGAGCAGTTCTGGGAACTTTTTCCAAACACAATTTAACCCTGGCGTTAGGTTAAGCCCATTTGGTCCCATTATTGGGTCGTTTCTCTTTGTAAATGCAAGAAAGGGGAATCCCATAACTAGTTTTAACATTTTCAGCGTTAAGTAAAGAATAAATGAATAATATTTGAAAAGTATTGAACCAAAATCGATACAAAGAATAAAATTAATTAACTTTTTATCAAAAAACATATTAGTTTTCAGAAAAACACAAAAAACATTTCCTTCTAACGGTCGTAAGAACTTAAAAATTCTTCTGTTAAAATCGAAAATGGTCACACTGTTATTATATCGATATATCTTCTAAGATAAGTTTAAACGTTTTTTTTTTTTTGGTTTTAACCGAGAAAAAAATTTTATATTAAATTTTTAAATCAACACCCGAAAATACATAAAAAATATATTTTTTTTAATCGAAGGTTGTACATTTTCGGAAGTTTAACTTGCAAAAGTAAATCGGATGATAAGTTTAGGTTCTGATATAAATAATTTTTTCAACAATTATGTACTCAAAACTTAAGAAATGTTTTAAATTTCAGCTCACGCATGGCACTGTTCACCATTCAATGTCGTGAGTCTGAGTTCGATTATTCTGTCACGTGTCCATCTCTAAAAATATTTACTGCAGCCCTTTAGCAATAACTTAACAAATTTTACCAGAAACAATGTCTTGAATATAAAATAACTTAATTTAACTAAAATATTTAAACAAAAACACATGCGTCGCTTGTTAAGCACGGCGCAATCACAAATAATGTCCAAGAGCAAAGGAAAACAAACAAAAACAACGCCAGCCAAAGCAACGGGAAGCCGAGGCGCCGACAACGCCAGTTACAGTGGACAAGAATGGCAACATAGCTATCAAAATTCTAGCTAAACCCGGTGCCAAACAAAATGGCATAACAGATATTGGCCTGGAGGGTGTGGGCATACAAATAGCAGCTCCACCCAGCGAGGGTGAAGCTAATGCCGAATTGGTCAAGTTTCTAGCCAAAGTGTTGGGATTGCGAAAAAGCGACGTATCACTGGATAAGGGTTCGAGATCTCGCAACAAAATTATACTGATAAGCAAGGGTGCGTCCAGTGTGGAAAAGTGCCTGGAGATGCTGAGCAAGGAATGTGATTCATGAAATTTGGAGATTTTTAAATAAATTGTTAAAATTTTGTAGAATTTTAAACTAAATTATTTAAATTTTTAGAATGGGTACAAAAAAAAAAAAATTAAAAAAAAAAAAAAATAAAAAAATTGCCCCAAGCCAACCCAAAGCCTAAAGCCCTGGGTGGGCTCCCAACTTCAACTTTAAAAAAAAAATCACAAAAAAAAACAAGCTAAATAAGAAAAAAAAAGAAAACTTCTCATAGACAATCTAGTATAAGCTAGGACCAAGAGAAAGAACTGTACAAGTCGTTGAAAATAAACGTTTTCTTTAGATAGTAAAGCAGAGATAGCCAGATAGCTTCTGTGTCACATAAACTTGTTAACTGGCTTGTCCTTTTTTATCAAGATTTATCACCCTTTCCCCCGTAAATAACGATTATTTTTCATTAAAAAATACCACACTTATATTCACCCTATGAGAGTGAGAAGTATACCAATC
Organism: Lordiphosa mommai; assembly: GCA_018904225.1. NCBI lineage: Eukaryota > Metazoa > Arthropoda > Insecta > Diptera > Drosophilidae > Lordiphosa > Lordiphosa mommai. The sequence continues at coordinate 30,366 of JAEIFT010000319.1, read as the reverse complement.
CAATTCCATATGGCTTATCTGTCCATTTGCACCATTGTTTACAAATCTTCGAATTTTTTTGATAACTCTCAAAAATAACAATTATTGTTTAACATTATTTAAAACCTTTATGGATCAAAATATTAAAAATCTGAATTAATAGTTATCTAAGGAATATTAAATATAACACATGAAATAACGATTATTTTTTAGCATATAATTGAAAATCTAAAATAAGTTATTTATGGATTTAAAATATAACACATAAAATCTCGATTATTTTTGAGCATTTAAATAAAAAAATCAGAAATAAGAGTTATTTAATGATTTTTAAATTAACCTTACAAAAAAAAAAAACGATTATTTTTTGAGTAAAACTATAAAAAGTTATTAAATGATTTTTTAAACAAATCTGAAAATATAACAATTTTTTTTTTTTATTAAAAAAATAACAAAATTCTAAAATGATTTTAATTTTTTTTTTTACTCAAAATAAAAATCATTTGAAAATAATGGCCTTAGTAACAACATTTAAGAAAACAAATTTCGCTCGTAAAAAATTTGTTTTTAAAATTTAGTTTTACAATTTTAACCAACCTGCCTCCCGCCTAAGCAATTCGCATTATAAAATTATTTTTAATTTCATTAAAAAAAATTAAAATCATTTTATAACTTTTATTTTAGATTTTTATTTTTAATCAAAAAATAATCGTTATTTTTTCAGATTATTGAAAAAAATCATCAAATAACTTTTATATTATATTTTTATTTTTGTATTCAAAAATAAACGGTTTTTTGTAAGTTCAATTTAAAAATCATAAAATATTATTTTAATGCTCAAAAAATAATCGTTATTTCATGTGTTATATTTAATAATCCTTAAATAACCTATTATTTGCGGTTCTAAATTTTTGATCCATAAATAATCGGTATTTAGTGAGCTTTATTTTTTAAAACAAGAAAGAGGTTCGGTTCGGGGGTTCGAACTCGTGCATAATCTTTGGGTTTGGTTCGCGGACCGGTTTTTGGATCCTCTGAACTCTAGGTCTTGGTTCGGACCTCAACTCACTTAAACAAAAAAGGATAGTTCGATATTTTAATTTATAAATTTATACGTTTCAATTGATTACAAGAATATTTTAATTGATATAAACATTAGTCATTTAGTTAGATAAAACTGATGTGGTCCCGAAATTCAAATTAAATTTTTAAGTACAAGCTCAAACTTGATTGTACTTAAAACCAGTACGAAGTTAAAACAGTTCTTAAATTCTTGCATCAATCGAAAAGTCTTATTTCAAGTACGGATCTACCTGAAAATCAAATTGTCTTGTATTAAAACAAGTTTTGGAATTGCAATGTCATAGCGAAAGATCACAAATTAACAGAAAGTTTGAAATTTCGGGTTAAAAAAAAGTCGGGTTCGGGACAAGAATTTCAGAATTGGAAATTGCGTACACAAGTTAATCCTCTCGTACTTGACATCGATTGGGATTGATTTTAGTTCGAATATTTCGTGTGTTTTTCTTCTGTCAGGCAAGTATAGCTTTATGAAAAGTTTATTTATACGCGAATTAAATTAGCGCAATTTTCTTTAGGTTTTAGATCTTTTCCCCAAAAATATATTAAATTGTTCAATGTATGCTCTCTTTTATACAATAACATTAGTTCCTTCATTACAATCAGACATAGTGACTCTTCAAGATTTAATTTTGAATAATCTCATTAAGATTGTCATTCGTTTGTAAATTTTACCTATTGTGAACCGAACCTAATTTTTGGAAAAAGTGGTCCGGTTCGGATTCAGGGGTCCAAAATGAATGAGTTCGCTTCATGGTCCGTTTCGGGCAACCCAAAATCAATCGAACCGGGTTTTCAGGAGTGTTCGGTTCCGAGTCCCGTATGTCCATATAACTCTTTATTTTATATAAATAATCGTTATTTCTCATTTTTAAATATGTTACAAATTATTTTGAATTTTCAAACACATTTGCTTGGTTGTATATATTTTTTAGTTTGTTTTATCATCATCGATCCGATCATCAAACATTTTAAGTATTATTATTAAATAATATGTATTCAAAATGTGGCTATCAACTAGAGCGTGTAAGTAGTCTTCTTTAGTTTATATATTTGTTTTTTTTTACATAAATTATAAACTTGGATTCTAAATTAGAAATTCTTAAAAACGACAACTGCTTGGAACCTAAAAATTTGCTTGTTTTGATGAGTGAGTGAGTGAGTTGTGTGTGGGTGGGTGTTTGTTTGTTTGGATGAGTTTTAAGCGTATGTTTTGCCGCTTATAACGCGACAAATGAAATTACGAATGTGTGTGTCAAAAGTTAAATGAGAGAGAATTTAATCCACCTCCTCCATGTGTGAAGCATCCTCGGTATCCTCCACCAGAGAGGGAGCATCACCAGCGCTCTGTGCATCCTCGGTGGTCATGGGCTCATCCTCATCAATGCCCAAGCCCAGCTTGATCATGCGATAAATGCGGCTGGCATGCACCTGGGGGCTATCCAAAGAGAAGCCAGAGGAGAGCAGCGAGGTCTCAAACAGCAGGATAACCAAATCCTTGACAGCCTTATCGTTCTTATCAGCATCAGCCTTCTGGCGCAAAGTCTCCACAATTGGATGATCGGGATTGATTTCCAAATGCTTCTTGCCAGCCATGTAGCCCATGGTGGAAGTGTCACGCAAGGCCTGAGCCTTCATGATGCGCTCCATATTGGCGGACCAGCCAAACTGCGAGGTAACAATGCAGCAGGGTGAATCAACCAGACGGTTGGACACCACCACCTTCTCCACTTTGTTGTCCAAAATGGATTTCATCAGCTTGCACAGAGCCTCAAACTTGGCCTTGTCCTCTTCGCGCTTCTTCTTCTCGTTCTCATCCTCGGGCAGCTCCAGACCCTCCTTGGTCACCGACACCAACTGTTTGCCCTTGTACTCCTTCAAGTGCTGAATGACATACTCATCAATGGGTTCAGTCATGTAGACCACCTCAAAGCCACCGGCCTTGACACGCTCCACGAAGGCAGAGTTGCTGACCTGATCCTTGGACTCGCCAGTGATGAAGTAGATGTGCTTCTGGCTCTCCTTCATGCGCGACACATAGTCGGACAGTGAGCAGAAGTCATCGCCCGAGGCTGAGGTGTGGAAACGCAAGAAATCGGCCAATTTGGCGCGGTTGTTGCTATCCTCATGGACACCCAATTTCAAATTCTTGCTGAACTGATCGTAGAACTTCTTGTAGTTCTCCTTATCTTCGGTCAGCTCCTCAATCAACTCCATGGTCTTCTTCACCAGATTCTTGCGGATGACCTTCAGCACCTTGTTTTGCTGCAACATCTCACGGGAGATGTTCAGGGGCAGATCCTCAGAGTCGACCACACCCTTAATGAAGTTCAGATACTCAGGAATGAGATCCTCACAGTTGTCCATGATGAACACACGACGCACGTACAGCTTGATATTGTTGCGCTTCTTCTGGTTCTCGAACAGATCGAAGGGTGTGCGACGGGGAATGAAGAGCAGAGCACGGAACTCCAGTTGACCCTCCACCGAGAAGTGTTTGACGGCCAAATGATCCTCCCAGTCGTTGGTCAAAGATTTGTAGAACTCGCCGTATTCCTCCTGGGAGATATCATCGGGATTGCGTGTCCAGATGGGCTTGGTCTTGTTCAGTTCCTCATCTTCGGTGTACTTTTCCTTGATGGTCTTCTTCTTCTTGGCATCCTTATCCTTCTTATCGGCATCATCATCCTCGCCCACATCCTCGATCTTAGGCTCATCGGTGTCCATCTCCTTCTTCTCCTTATCCTCACCCTCCTTCTTCTCGTCCTCAGCCTCATCATCGCTGACCTCCTTCTCGCGCTCCTTCTCTACGAGCAACTTAATGGGATAGCCAATGAACTGAGAGTGCTTGTTGACAATCTCCTTAATCTTGCTCTCCTCCAGATAATCAGTCTGATCCTCCTTAATGAACAAAACAATCTTGGTACCGCGACCCAAAGGCTCAGAGTTATCAGCACGAACGGTAAATGAACCGCCAGCCGAGGACTCCCAAATGTATTGCTCATCATCGTTGTGCTTGGAGGTGACAGTGACCTTATCGGCAACCAGATAGGCAGAATAGAAACCCACACCGAACTGACCAATCATGGAAATATCAGCGCCGGCCTGCAACGCCTCCATGAATGCCTTGGTGCCAGACTTGGCAATGGTACCCAAATTGTTAACCAAATCGGATTTGGTCATGCCAATACCGGTATCAATGATGGTCAAAGTGCCAGCGGTCTTATTGGGGATCAACTTAATGTACAGCTCCTTGCCCGAGTCGAGCTTGCTGGGATCCGTCAACGATTCATAACGGATCTTGTCGAGGGCATCCGAGGCATTAGAAATCAATTCACGCAAAAAGATCTCCTTGTTTGAGTAGAATGTGTTGATGATCAACGACATAAGCTGAGCAATCTCAGCCTGGAAGGCGAATGTTTCCGATTCCTCAGGCATCTGGAAGGGAAAATAAAAGAAGAAAAAAAAAGAGATTAAGAAAGGAAATCCACAGATTATACGCCCATCCCTAATTAAAGTCCAAGCCGATGGGTTTTTTTTTTTTGTTCCCTTTATATATTTGGCAGCTGCCATTTGCTTTTGTTCCCCTCATCCCCTCTCTTTTTTTTTTGTCTTTGTCAAACAGCTAGTTAAAATAGTTTATGTACAACAAACAAGATGGCATCTAAGGACCTCAGAGTATACTTTTAAATGGAAAATTTGAAAATCCAGAATGTTCGCAATAATATTTAAGCCACAAAAAAATAAGTTCCCAAAATTGAGTATTGTCTGAAGACCACGTTGTACGCATATTTATTCTAGTCACTGTGGGCTCACTCTCTCATGCGCATTAAGAAAAACTTTCATTGAAAAATGACGAAAATTCTTTGCCTGGCAACTAAAGGGCATTAGCCAAACATATTCTAGAAACAAACTCTAGAATAAGCCACAGAAATTTCGTGAATATTTAAAGTACTTTCAACTTTTTTTTTTTTTTCGCATTCAAGCCGGCTTGACGCTGGCTGTCATTGCTGTGCGTGAGTGTGTGTGTGTGTGAGAGGCAGATGCAAAAAGAAAAAACCTACATATATATGTATGTATGCAAAAGCACGCGTGTTTAATTCTAACAGAAATTACTAGAAAATTGCAATTTGACTTTAATTGGGGGTTTTTCTTCTTAAATACCACAAATTCCAGAAACTTCTTTCTAGTTAAATACTTTTTGCGGTGCGGCATTTAGCAGCATGTGCATGTGTGTATGTGTGAGTCACATTTTCTAGTCGCGTCAGTGTGCAAAATATGTTTAATTTTTTTTCGTTTATTTGCATAATTATCAATGAAACACATGCAAAGAAATGTTCTAGAATTTTCGCCATCGATTTTCTTTCAATTTGGGTCAAGAACTTTGAACACACACACACATACACGCGCTTGCAACATTTTTTTTTCACTTAATTTTTGTTTAATGCATTTTCTTACCTTGATTCTATTTGTTTCACAGAATAAAGTTGAAGAAAAATTGAAACGCTTCTCTCTGTTTTAATTCACTTTTATTAACTGTTCGCTTCGCTTTCTATTCAGACGCTGCGACGTTCACCGCACGAAATTTATTACAAGACTCGAGCCGGCATCTGTCCGTGTGGCTGCTTTTATAGAAAAAACAACCCCAGTCGAGAAGTGTCCAGAACATTCGAGAAAACAGGGCTGGATTGACATCCTGTTAGTGTTGTGAAATTACACCAATTTGGTGTTGTAAAATGTGAGAATCTAATGTCATGGAGTGGCTATCGATAAATGTATATCGATGTTATAACGGGTAAGTGGGCGCCTCTTTTTAAAATTATTTGACAAGAAATGCAAACAATGTTGCATGCAAGTAAAATTTAAATATGAAATACTAATTGTCTAATAATTGGCTAGTAATTCGGTCTAAAAAGACAAATTTTTCTAATATTAGAGCAACTTTTTAATCTAAAAATATATATAACTATGAACTAGTTAAAATTTAAAATGACCAAGGGCCGAGTTCTGATGAAGGTTTTATTTGCTAAATATTAGTTTAAAGAACGTTATGGTCTAAAAACCTTTTTGGAAAATACTTTTGTTTGAAATATTACTTAGATAATTAGAACTGAACCTCCTTTTTTTATAAGTGTTCCGTTCGAATTTTTTGTTTTTAGGGTGGTCGGATCAAACATTATGAGTCAGAACCAATTTTTTTTGTAGCTATTTTCTTTAATTTTCCAGATGTACGAATTAAAACCAGGTTTACAATAAATACAATTTTTGAACCGACGCTCATAGTCAATTATATTATTTAAATGCTGAACCGTTCAACGTCCGTTTAAAACATATCTATGCAAACTTTATTTACGATCGAGAGAGGATTGCTTTAATTTTGCTTTTGTTAGTTCCGACATTCTTAGTTCGGTTCGCGAATGCAATTGTGAGCTGGAAATCCAACTGAGAACCTGAGTTCTGTCTATATATTTAATATATGTCCATTTAAAATCCAAAGTTATTCGCACGCTTTCTAAGAAATTATTTGTATGCGAATATAATGCGAAAACGTCTAAGTTTCATTTTGAAAAGTTCGAAAACGGGATTAGGTGTGATGAAATGTATTAACCGTGAACCGCTGAACCGAACCAAAGCCGCGTTACGGGTTACTACAAAAACCATATTATGAACCGAATCGCTGGTTTAAAATCTCTGTGAACCACTTCTTATTTTCGAGTGGTTTGCATCCCTGATCCTTTGTATATGTAACAGGTACGTTTACAAAATAAATTGGATAAAAACTCAAATGTAAGCTATACTTACATGGGGTACAATTGTACCCCACGACTTTTTTCGTGAAAGAAGTGCTTATAAATGTATTGGGGTAAGAATGTACCCCAAATACAGTTCACATAAGTTTCGACCATGGAATTATGCAGGGTTTGTATCATTTTCATTAAGGGGTTTCATGGGTTTACTAGGAGAAAAACAAGGTAAATTTTAAAGAATTTTTTTTATATAAAAATCAATTATTTTATTCAAACTTTTTACTGTCTTAAAGATATATATTTAAAAAGAATTTCTGACCTTAAAAAAATTCAAAACGCAAATTGTAACGTCATTTCCGTGACTGTGTTTTTTGATGTCAAAAGTTCTCTAAAACTCTTTAACCGATCTTGATGAAATTTAACACAGGTCTTCGAGATACAATTCACGAGAATATGGACGAAGGATTTTATTCTTTTCAACAACTATTTAAAAAATTTTTGTAGCAAATGTCTGCAAAATTTACATTTTTGTAAAAAGGTCTGGAAAAAAATTTTTGTTTGTCCTTCGTCCAAATTCTAGTTTATGGTCTTTACTAAAACTCGATTTTATTTCCACTTCATATGATCCTGTCATGAGTTTTAGTGTCAATGCCGACGCATCATTTTCCGAGGTGTCACCGGAAATATCGTCACAATGGCGGAGTTTTGAATATTTTCCTTTGAAAATTTCAGTAATTTTTTTTTTAAATTTATATCTTTAAGACAGTAAAAAGTTTGAATAAAATATTTGATTTTTTATATAAAAAACAAGTAAGAAAGTCGGTCAAGCCCGACTGTAATATACTCTGTACCCTTCAAAGATTGTACATAGCTGAAAACTTTTAGGGGTGGGGTCACACAAACTGTGTAAACGATATCGGCCAGTGCTGCCCAGCGCAATAATTTGATTTGCTTATAATTCGAATATCGTTCATCTGATCTGGAAACGGTGTATGGTGGATCGATAAGTAATGACGATTAAAACATATGCCTAAAAGGTTTAAACAATCTGTCTTTAAAATTGAGGAAGATATTCGATTTTTTTTCAAATTGTGGGGGTGGCAACTCTACCATCGGAAAATAATGTATGGCGGCTTGATAAGAAAAGATGAGTAGAATATATGTCTAGAAGATTCGAACAACCTAACTCTAAAATTGTGGAAGATATGAGGTTTTTTTCAATTTGCGGGGGTGGCAGGGGGCGTGTCAAAAATCAAAACTTAACTTGATCTGCCTGCAAGTATAAGAAATATTTGTTCCATACACTTCAAACCTCTAGCTCTTACCATCTCTGAGATATCAGCGTTTATACGGACAGACGGACGGACGGACATGGCTATATCGACTCGGCTGTTGATGCTGATCAAGAATATATATACTTTATAGGCTCGGAGATGCTTCCTTACGGCTGTTACCTACATTTGCACATTTGTACCTTCGCTACAGAGTATAAAAATGTTCTACTAGTTGGTTTTACTTACAATTTCGGTTAATTTGATATATGGGCATTTCCATTATGTCGAACTGGACCTTCGTACACTTTTGAAGTGGAAAAAAGTAAAAATAAAACGTATTTTTTATTTGAAAAAAGGCTTAACTTATTGCTCTTAATTGGCCATTTAAGGTTGATTTTGGGCAATTAATTTTTTTTCAAGATAATAACAAAAAACCAAGGCATTCGCACGGGACAAAAACAGAAGTGGTTTTTGCGACCAACAATTGACAACCCGTTTTTAGCGAATCCTGAGGCAATATTTCAATCTGTTAAATTTAAGAACATTGCACATTGATGACACTTAAAAACGGTTTTGATTTTACCCAAAATAAACTTATACATTTCTTAAAATTCAATTTTAAGCACTTTCGCACGGGACATGTCGTATGGGACATTTTCTTCCGTCATAATAAAAATGTTATTTCAGTAACTCTTTTAAGGAAATTATATATAAATAAGCGGAGTTAAAATGTTTTTTAAGTCAACAAAAGATTTCAATGTATTCATTTTCGCATAATAACAAAAAAACAAAAAATTTTTTAAATATTGGATCGTACTTTAACTTTTTTCTCTACCGTATGCAGGCTCTCTAAATTTTTTTTTCGCCGCCGTTTTTGCTCATTTAGATATAAAAAATAAAAACTATGATTTACAAAAAAAAAAAATCATTCATGTAAGAAAAAAATTTTGAATTTCACACTGACGATGTCGCACGGGACCAACTTTATATAAGTACCAAGATCGCAAATCTTATAATTTTTCATTATGAATTTTTTATTTGAATTTTATTAAAAATCTCTATTTGTACTGAATGTTGGATAAGCCTTCTGCATGTACTTTCGACGCACAGTTAACAAATGTTGTTTTTCAATGTCGCACGGGACATCGAAGTATGCGATGATGCAAATCAAAAAATTACGTTTTTAGCAATCGCATATTATCGAATGCATTTTTTTTTACTCTTTGTACCCTTGGAAAGATTTAAGAATACAAAAGTCAATGCATTTAGGAACTTTTATCAAAACAAAAAGTGTAAGGAAAATATCGCTAGAAAATGTCGCTAGCGCGACTTTGCTTTTCAATATCTCGAAGTGTGGGTTATAAATAAATTTAAAATTGGTTTATATTAATAAAATATGACTGTTTTCCTACGAAAATATCATACAGCAAAGGGTTTTGAAAAACTTTAAAATTTTTGGTCTTGGTGGACTTTTCGGTGGAAATGCCCATATGTACTTCTATTTAGCCTAGTTCAGCGTTTGTTAAGAAAAGCGAGGCGAAAACTGAGACTGACCTACTTCATTAAAGGCTGGCCAGCGACTGATTGGCTAAGCTGATTTATTTACTCTCTCAACCCGAATCTGTATGAACTGCCGAATCTGGCCTAGATAGATCTCCCATAATTTTTTCCAATCAAAAACTAGTTCATGTTTAATTTGTTAAAATGTTTTTTATATTTTTTAAAATATTTTTTTCCATATGGTTTTAGGCTTAAAAGTTAGTGTAAATAAGGCCGCTGCATTTCGAGTCGAGTTAAAAGTGGAGGCAAAAGGGCCTTTGGCTAGCTTTCTTTTAGTTTTATAAAAAAACCGACATTAACAAGATTAGTTTACATTAAAACGATAATAAAAAAAAATAACTAAATTAGTGATGAGTCTTGGCAGTTGGGTTAAAAAGTCCACGGGGGGTCAACAATAAAGATTTAAATAACAAACACAACAATCAACCACATCCTAAGACCAGCCTCCGGTCAATTTGTGAAAGAGTTCCTCATTCAAGGTTTGATTATTATCCTTGGAGCGCATGGACATAAAGATGTAGCCGCCAATGAATTCATGTACCACCTTGCAATCCGCAGAATGGCAAGAGAAGATGACATTCTCATCATGAAACTGAATCATCATACACTTGATGCCCCAATTGACATTCCAGGCTTTCATGGTATTGTAACGCCAGGTTTTGATATGATCTCCGGAATTTAAATCCATGCGCATAATACGATTATGGGCCACACCCAATAGCTCCTCCTTTTTATGGCCATCAAATTTGATGATAAACAAAGAGACACCAAAGTCGGGCAGCGATTGCCAGGCTTGTATATATTTCAATTTGGCCTCCATCAAGCTCAACTCGCGCACATTTGCATGGGCTTCCAATATGCGTTGCACCGCCTTCGAGGAGTTTAGTTTGCGCAGCATTTTGGCTGAAAGATAATCCAGTGGCTCCACAGAACGTGGATCTATGTTGATATGTATGCCCTGAACGGGTCGCTGCATTTGTAGGAGCGAGAGTATGCCATCCACTTCACTTTCATAGGAGCTATCAGCCAGGGAGCGACCCTTGGCAGCCAAACGGCAGGCGGCCAACCATTTGGCATATTGCTGTTCATTCTCACATCTCACCCACACCTCGCTATTGGCACCAGGACGACCCTCAGGGGAAACCTCCAGGCGTATGGCATATTTGCCCTGTGAGAGATTCACATCGGGAGTCACCTCACAGCCACGCAAATTGATGCTTATCGAGGGAGCCACGCGACGAGATTCTTCGGCATTTTTAAACAAATGCAAATGCAGGTCACGATAGGTAAAATAATAGCGCTTGTAACCCCTCAAAGTGAAACGTTGTGGCTTCAGGTAGCGCAGGTAATCCGACAGTTCGGGTATGCGTGTTATATTACCCAAATCTCCCACTGAATTGGGACCCTCCAAAGTGATTTGCAATTCCTTTAAAGCCGCATCTATTTCATCATCATCATCATCATGCTCCTGACTCGAGGTCTCTATGCCCGAGTCCACCACCGAATCCACCAACTGATGATTCACCTGAAACTGCAGGGCAGCAAACATCAAAGTCTCCTCCTCGGTGCAGTCAAGTTCCTCATTTAAAATGGACCATTTGGCCTGCTCGTACAACTGATTGATCCGAACCTGATCATACTTGGGATTCAAATCGTAAAAGGTAAAGTATTTGAAGCTTAAACAAAGCGTATCATATTCACGTATGCCCTGCTCCATTAGCGACAGCGAAGAGTCCAGCCAACCCACATTTAGGCGTGCCTTTTCCACTAAAGATTTGGGTTTAAGCAGGCGGGATCTTATCTCCGCACTAGGGGTGGCCGGAGAGCTGGCTAAATTTTCTTGAAAATCACCCAGGCTGGAGGAGTTGGAATCATAGCTGGCATAGCCCATAGGACTGGGCTTCCAGTTGCCCGACGAAGGGGGCGAGGAAGCGGGCACGCGTCGTTGCTGCGGCGTGAGAGGAGCACAAAACAGCAAACCCGGATTGGAGGGCTTGTCCAAGCTGCCACTGCTGCCGCCAGCTTGAAAAGCTCCAGCTATGGGCACAAACGAATTGGTATCCGCTGCCGGCTGTAAATACGAGGTGCCATCCGGTTCAGCTATGGCCACACGCTTTTGATGCGGCAACTGGGCAAAATTCTTCTTCAAATGTTCCGCCTCCAAAGGCTTACTCAGCGACAATTCCTCCGGATAGCGTATGTCCAGCTGTTTGCATAGATTCATGACAGCACGAAATGTTTTCACCGAATAGTCCACACGGCAATCCAAGTACCTCAAATCGGGCAGCTGTACCCTTAGCATTTTATGCATGGGCGTAAAATGCAAGAGGCTATCCGCCTGTACACCACACTGATCCAGAGTGGCTCGCGTGCGACTTAGCCACACATTTTTGGCCGGCCACCACAAAGCATGATCGGACCAGTCCTTGGGATTTTCCGGATCCACCAGCTGAAGCATAATGCCACCCAAATGCTGATCGCCACGCACGCGCATTGTACGCTCCAGCGACAAATCCGTGATGAAGATGCGCAAGTTCCATGAGTTGTCACCCACATGTATCATGTTGGAAGCTTTCGTGACGTCAGTTGGCTATGGCTAAATCTGTCCTTGTGCTGGGGGCCACCACCTACAATCATTTAGAATCAGAGCAACCACCAGATGTTCATTTCATTTAGATTTTACTTGAAATGATGCAATCATTTTGGACTCACTTTTATGCGGGCACGTTGACTATGCCGTAACACTTCCGGATGCGTGCAATTGCATTGATTGATTTCACTTGAATCAATAGAAAATTGGGAGCAATTAAAGAAAACTCATTGAAAAAGAAAGCGCCTCAGCTTCAGTTTTTGTTTAGTGTGACCGTAGGTCATAAATAAAAAAATGACTCAAACAAAATAGTAATTTCTCTAGATGGCGACACTTAGACTTTGACGGCTGAAAACAATAGAGGGCGCTTTACATAATTTGTGACAGTGTGACCATTTTCATTATTTAAAATTAACCGCCAAAAGGAAGTGGCACTGACATATTAACAAAATATGACATAAAATGAAAAAAGTAATCAAGACAAGACATTAGTGAGTGAGTGAACAAAAATAAGTGGCTAATTTGACTAAATATGTTATAGGTGGTGGGTTTTCTTCAATTGTTCTTTTTGGCTCAGTGACACATTGTCCAGTGATTTTCAGGTTAAAACCCAAAAAATGTCCGATTAGTAAACTAATTTTTAAAATTTCAAGGAATGTCCATTCCATATCCAAGTTCTGTTTTAAAAATCTCAAAAACTTCATCAGTCTCTCCTTATGACCGCTCAGACCTGAGATATAATAAGAGTTAAAGGTCTGAAGTGTATGCAATATGTATACAGGCTGATAAATTTTTTCGGATTTTTTTAATTTTCCTCCACAATTCCTAAATATATTCTACATATATTTTGTCAATAAGCACCTGGATTTACAGAAAGGGAACATTAGAAAGTGGCCCTTAGTAGTTTGAAAAATAAATTTGTATTTCTAAAGTCCGTAAAAAGGAGATAATGAAAAACCAAAAAATTTATTTTTCTTTTTTGTGAAACATTTAAAGGCCTTTAGCAGAATTGCCAATTTAGCTATTTTCCGGCCAGATCTAGCTATTATGTAAGGTCTAAAACCGAAAAAAATCCAGTTTTGAGGGAGACAGCATTTCTACTTATTTTTATACCCTTGCAGAGGGTTTATTAAAATTGTCACTATGTTTGTAATGCATAGAAGGAAGCATTTCCGACCCCATAAAGTATATATATTCTTGATCAGCATGACGAGCTGAGTTTATTTCTGTCCGTCCGTCTGTCCGTCTGTTTCTATGCTATCTCCTCCCTCAGTTTTAAAGCTATATCGACAAAACTTTGCACAAAAGTCGTTAAATACACATAGGATCAAAATCGGATTACTATATTATATAGCTGCCATAGGAGCGATCGTTCTAAAAACTGGTTCCAGTGAGAAAAACTTTTTTATTATAAATGGTAGCGTCTTTCAAAACTGCAAGGGTATTTCATTTTAAAATTTTTTTTTTTAATTTTTAAAATTTTTTTTTAAAGTCCATATAAGGATGAAAATGGAAAACCAAAGAATTGAGTTTCTTTTTTTGTGAAAAATATGAAGGCCTATAAGCAGTGTTGCCAATTTAGCTATTTTCCGGCCAGATCTAGCTATCTTGTAAGGTCTAAAACCGGAAGCTGTTCAGTTTTGAGGTATACAGCATTTCTCTCATCAGACTCCTTTTTGTCTGTGTGGTTGCATTATTTCTTTCAATCGATATTTTTATATCTTTCAATTGTCTATATAAGCACTTGGGGATTCCTAAGTGTGCAAAACCAGCACCTAAAAATATGCCATTAATTAATACATACACATGATATGGTGTATACTTTTAGGCGGAAGCTGAATTAAGTTCCAAGCCTTCCGATGTATGTTATTTTTAAGAATATTCTGCTGCAAAAATAGGCCTTGGAATTAAATGATGGAAATATAGAAATAAACGGTGAATATTGCATTGTCGTGCTTGTCAAGTTGTGGTTAATATGGAACAGGATTTTTTAAGGTGAACCTTTTACTTTAAAATGTATAGGTAAGAATAGCTTATACTTGGAGTTGATGAACTTTTCTATTAACTATCAAAAATTAATTTTGGATCAACTGTTTTTTGCTCCAATCATTCATTTTATAAATAATCTAGCATATACTCACGACTTCGCTCGCACTTGGAGAAAGTACCCCAATAATCAACGTGTCTTCCAATTATATTCGCTTGCAATGTTGGAACTTTATTGGAAAACTGATGTATGCGACATTTATGTTCTTCTTTCGGACCTACATAATAATAAAAAAATTTAAATGTCTTAAAATTTTGAAAATCACCCTGCGAAGTCGAAAAATCAGTTCTTAACTTGAACATGAATAAATGGATTTTTCAAAATATTTAAATACCGTTGGTAACATTGTGTTATGTAGAGCTTGAAAATATGAATTTGGAGCTGATCGGATGGAAACCAAAAGAGTTTCAAACAAAAGTTTCTCGCCCATTTTACTAGATTCGTGGAATATTTTTCAAATTTTTAAAGCAATGTATTTCATATTTTTGTATGTGCAGCTTGGAATATGAGTTTGAAGCAAATCGGTCAATAATTGAAAATCGACAAAACATATCCACGCGGGTGGGTGAATTTTCCAACAAAAGTGAAGACAGTTTTTGTAAAATTTCCCTACAAAGCTTTGAAAAAGATTTTGAGTCCGATCGAATGCAAGACAAAAATATTTGTTACTTATGAATTCTTCGTCAATAAAAATCCGTAAACTTTAAAAAATGTAAAATCACATTGTTAATAATTCGATATTAATTCCTTGATCGGATGAAAAACAAAAGAGTTCCTTTAAAACACTTTTTCGAAATATTCCCATTTTTGGGGAAAGATTTTCCAAAGATTGAAAGTCACTTACTTTATATTTGTGTATGTTTAGCTTGGAAAATAAGTTTAAACCTAATTGCTAAGCCCATATCCCACCCCAGGGGTGTTTTTCGTCAACTATTTTGGGCCAATTTTCCGGATTTTCCACCTTGTGAAAATCGCGTTGTTAATATTTTGTCTCAGTTTTTATCCGTTATATTCCGTATGATATTCCGGTTCGGGTTCCAGATTGATTTTCTAGTTTAAATGACCTGCCAAAACGAGGCAGCAGCAGTTCAGTAGCATACATTCACCTTCTTAGGAATATTTCTAGTACCAACAATATTTTACAGATTAAGCTCCTTGTGCCTATTTGCCATGTATTCATAAATTGATGATGATCAATAAATTCTAAGCCCTTTTTTTCATTTTTTCTGGGGGCTAATTCTCCCCCTCACATTTTCTTTTCCTGTCTCTTCATAATTCCCATTGAGTTGTTCGATGCCTTCGATGTATACGATTTCAATTCATAAAATCCGCCGAGCCACTGATAATAATAATGTTGATGCCGTAATGTCGGCTTTATACATAAGTGTATATAAGTATAGTACGGTAAAATATATAGTCCATATGTACATAACTGTAAGCATGACACCACGTCCACTTCCACTTCGTTGATGTCGCGTCGTCGTCTCTGTCTGTGACTGTGCAAATTATTGTCGCACATAAAAAATATTGCAGGCCAGTGCCATCCAGAGTCGCAAGAAGACGGAAGTTCAACTAACTCATTTCCGGTTATGTATGTATGTGTAGTAAATATATTTGGCCTGGCCTGGCCCGCTGCCGTATCAACATCAGAAGGCAGAAAGCAGCGGCAGAAGCAGCCGCAGCAGCAGCAGCAGAAACGTTCATTCATTCATACATTTCATATTTCAGCACTCGGATTCGGACTCGAACCGTTCTGTTGTGGCACAATACCGTCCGTCCGTCTGTCCGTCCGTCCATCCGTTTGTCCCAAAAGGCCCGCTATTCATTCATTCAGACCCAGACCAAACCAGAGTGCTGGCGTTGCGTTGCGTCGACATCGTCGACGTGATCGTCGCTGCTGCGCAAATACATTCTTAATTAAGTTGTAAATGGAACATAAAAAGCTCTAATTACGTCGCACATAGTTTTTCCTTTTTTCCACTCGCACTCACACACATTTCAAATTTGTCGTACATATGCACATTCTTACATATATGTATGTATGTATGTATATGTACATGCACTTCCGCTTATCACTAAAGATTACTCGACAGGAATTTGGGTCACCGAACAAACAACTTAAAAATTGTTTCACTTTTTCTTTTTGAACTAAAAGGAAATTTTTTTTGGTGAGAAGTTCGAAGAATTTCCGAGCACTAATACACCGATTCGTTGCATTCCTTGCGTACCCTGTTTGAACCAAAGCTGCAAATAGGTCCTGAACCGATTCCTGTTTCAAAAAAGAATTACTTAATGAACTCTTTTAAGAACTTCTATAATTTTCTCAATATTTTGGTAATTATATTGAAATTAAACAATATAATTAAAATACGGGCACATAGTGGCCCGTTGCGCCCTCTCAGCCCGGCACGTTATTTCGCTCAAAACGAAATAAAATGATTTTTGTTGTTGTCTAGTAACAAATTTGGCTTATAGAAGGGCCTTAAATCATCCCGATTAGGAAAAGTGCGCAAAAAATTTGAAACTGAGTTCAATGTAAAATTAACACTTTTTTTTAAATACGTTAAGGGACGATTTCAGCTATGTGACAGATAGTCTTTCAATTTACTCCGTTATTTGTAAGTTAATGTGAAAGATAAGTAAAACGTTTCGCACATTCCTTGTCTGGTCGTTCCCCAAGAATCTTGTGATGAATCCAAAAAGGTCCACAATAGTCAACTCCTGACCTGGTCCTTCGAGCCGGATCTAGATAACAAGAAATCGGCCCTAAGACGATATTGTTTAATATATTTTACAATAACAACACAAAGCTACATAATTTCACTTTATTTAGTTTATAGAAGAAGTAATGGTGATCAGCGTTAGGGAGTACCTAGATATTTGAACCTATAGGTACATAACTACATACATACATATTTTGTGTACCGTTAACCTTACCTTGGTATTTCAAAAATTTTGAGTACCTTTTACCGTACCCAGGTCCAAATTTGCATTTACTTTGTCAAAAGGGAATAGGGGGGAATAGGTACTTTAATTTAACTTTTTTAAAGAAAATTTGGATATTGTTGTCAAGAAGTAGAGAGGGAAAATATCAAAAGATTCTTCGGAACCAGCTTAACTGGTTTATCAAAAATCGTACTGGAACGTTCCCATTTTTTGTATTTTTAGACATTTTAGAGGTTTCGCGTGATCCTAAAGACTTTCTGTACATATCTAGTTATTATTCTTATTTATTGGTGAATCAATCGTTACATCGTTTTCCGATGAGTATCTGGATACTGTGTGTGTGTGGCACATTATTTTGAATATTCTTTAGTTGGCAGTGTTACTCCACCTTAATCATACTTAAGCAAAAGATTTTTTCTACTGCACTATTTAAAGTTTGTAAAAATATTGTTTGTATTCCTCTCGGTTGAGGAACCAACTTTAATTTGATATCCGACATTTTGCTTCCGTGGATATTCAGGTGGCTTTGAATCCAATAGATACACCGAGAAAAAAATCCGTTCTAAAAGTAACAAGTATCGTATCATGAACATCCGTTGACGAAAGTCTATCATGCACGTTTGTTCTCAAATCATGAACATTGGGGTACGATTTTTATGAACATTTTGTTCTGCCCTTGGTTTTTGGGCTTGTTTATTTTGTGACTTGTTTTATGAACTGTTGGGGCATGTTTCATGAACATTTTGTTCTTATTTTTTTAAAAAAATGTGCTTAATTTAGTAACACAGCAGTCATTGGGGGAAAGGTGTGATGATATGATTTGGTGTATCTCTGCTGCCCAACACCCCAAAACCTTTACCAGAAAAAGCTTATATTAAGTCCTTTTCTTTGATTTATTTATTTCTTTTTGAAGAACAAAGAAAAAAACGATGAGTGTTAGTCCGCATTTACACGATCGAAGTTTCCTTCATGAAGTTTTTCACGAAGTTATTGTTTGTGGGGAAGAGGTGAGGGCAGCCGAATCTGGCAAAGCTTCATGACCTACCGTCGTGGGCATGAAGGTTTTCCGATAATTCTCCTTTGCTTTGTTCCGATTGAACTGATGCAGGGTTGATTTGTGGGTTATTTGCTGATCGATATCTCGTGTTCCCAGGCGAATCGAAATCGAACTCTTATGAAACGCAAACTTCTTCAGTGTAAATGCTTCAAAACATAATCGAAGAGAGCTTCATGAAGCAAACTTCATCGTGTAAACACGGACTTACTTAGCTATTTGGTTCGTCTGGGATTCGAACTCGGGACCATTACCTTGCACTTAAACGCAAAAACGGATGTGCATATTAGCGCCCTGTACCATCACACCCTTTCGTTGCTACATGTCTAAGATTGCTACTTATATTTGTTGTACGATGGTTGAGTTGAGTTAAAATTTTATGAAAGGAAAAATAGAACAAAATCATGAACATTTGGTCATGATTTTAGAACGTCATATTTTTCTCTGTGTAGTCTTAAAGAATGACTGATGACGAGTTTGTCGAAGAATACACTGTCACCATATCGATTATCGACTTTCGAGCCATCAGTGTTAATTTTAATAGATTTCTGTGGTCCACTTCTTTTTAGAAGAAATGAAAACGTAAAAGGGAGGTATTCTGTTGGGATACTGTTATCGGGGTGTTCCATTGAAGGATGCTAGTGTCACCGAAGTTGTTTGTGCTTCACTGTTTCGATTTTCTGAAGCGTAGAGCGTTTAGGTTAGCTACTCTATATCCCATCTGCTTAATTGGAGATATGTTTAGAATAGTGTCAAGAGCAACACTGGGAGTAATGTGCAATAGTGCAGATTTCAACCATGCGCTGGACCTTGGAGAATATGTGCTGCTGGACCTTCTTTTCTACGTACAGCAGGACTGATCGTACGGTTGCCGTGTAGATCCATCGAACTATGTATGGGGTCATCCCCCATTTAAGCCCGATAGTTTTCCTAATTTGTTTAAAATCGAATGACTAGAAACTTTGGCTTTAGAAAGAGATCGGTGTTAAGAGAATAGCGTTTCTTGCTTAGTCTTAGACTAGCTGCTTTCATTTGGCAGCACCCGGATTATTACGGATCAACTAACCATCAGAATTTGCCTTCTGTTGTGCTGGGATCCCCCCCCCCATTTTACCCATTTCTTATTCGTTTTGCTTGTTTCAATATTGATTTAATTTTCGTTGTCACACAACACAGCCCTCTTCGACTTCCCTTCAAAATAGTATCTGTTGCATGTCCGTACCCGGATCGACCCCCCTCCCCACCCCCTCCCTCCTTTCCCTGGCGATAATGCCACGGGTACTTCAATTTGATTTCAATGTGAGTTCAAATGGAAAAACTAACCCTGGGTTTTTTGGTGCTGGGTGAAAGTGGTGCCCGCATGGCCTGGGTCGCCTCTGGGCTTGGGCGGGCTGTCAGTCTTCAATTTCGTTTACAAAAGTTTTCAATTTCTAAATTAAAGATATGGAAAAATGAAATTCATAACGCACACCCAAAACATGGCGTACATATAATTAGCCAATTATCTGAATACCAACATAAATTAAAAATGGGAATGGGAATGGGAACGGGAAAGGGGAAATGGAGTACTCATTCTGCTTAGGCAAGTCTCAGCTTTCCAGTGATCTCATTTCTCAAACTACCACAAAAGCCAAGGGCAGCGGCCAAAGCGCTGGAAACTTGGCCTGGCAACACAAAAACACGACAAAACGAACGAACACGTGTGCTTCTTGTCGAGAGGGAGACGAAGAGGCAGCCACCCTGAACGCAAACGGGATCTCGGCACTGGCACCCCATTTTCACACACATTTTACGAGCTATTGATGTGCTTATGAATATGAATAGTACCACAAATACATACATACATACATACATACATACACATAGATCGCTGGTTGCCTCTACCTGGGTGCCCAATACCTTTTAATGGCAACTTAATAAGTCTTCTGGAGCAGACAAACGACGCTAACGACAAAAGCGCATTCATACCATAGAAAATTTAATTAGTTGTCTGTTGTTGTTGCTGTTGCCCCTTAGGGGCTGTTTATTGTAGCAAAAGATAAGGGTGCACGGGGATTCTTTAAGTTTTTCCAAGGATAAAAGAATAGCTACATCTGCATACATATGTATATCCAGGCAAAACATGAATGAACAAGACAAAACAAAACAAAAGTACGACATATGGCAACAATATTGAGATTAAACTCAATTCTATCTCTAAGTCCCTTCTATATTTTCAATTAATCCAGCAGGAATTCATTCATATTAAAAGACTAGGCTTTTCCAACGATTTTCAAGTTTGAATGAGGCCAAAGTCATGCCTATAGAGCAGGGCCAGCCTAATGGAAAGGACTGAAATATGAGCTTGTGTTGATGAGTGCCACAGTCGGCTCGCGTCTGTGTGAAAACGCGAATACGCTCGGACCCCTGCTATAGAGCTCCTCTCCAAACGGTTTTGGGGGTTCCTCATTTTGGCACAGGTACCATCACTGATTGTTAATCATACGTAGGTTGCTATATATATTTCTTGCCTAATAATGAAAACGCGAATATTTATGATCAAAACTGGTTTTATTGTTTTTCAAAGTATTCTCCAGCAAGATTTATACACTTTTGCATGCGCTCAAACCAATTGTCGAAGCACTTTTTCCACTCCGATTGAGACACCTCCAAAACATGGTTTTTGAACTGTTCAACAGCATCTTCTGGCGACGAAAATCGTTGACCACGCATTTTTCCCTTGATGTGCGGGAATAAAAAGAAGTCATTGGGTGCCAAGTCAGGGCTGTACGGCGGATGACCCATCATTTCGACGTTTTGGGCGGTCAAAAAGGCGCTGGCACAATGATCCGTCTTCTCTTGTTCGTTTTTCGAATTTCTCCGCAGACTTCAGGCAAACAAATTGTGGTGTACTCACTCAGAATTGACCGTCCTACGTTGCTCAAGCGGAACAGTCGCCACATGACCAGTTTTACCGAATAAACAGGCGACCATTTGCTTCGAAGTGCTTCTTCCACGAACGACTTTCGTTGGATTTGGCCCGATTTCGAAGACCCACACGGTCGATTGCTGTTTTGTTTCGGGCTCATAAGCATAGATCCATGATTCGTCACCTGTGACGATCTTATAAACGTCTTTTGAAACACCGCGATTGTATTTTTTCAAAATTTCTTTGCACCAATCCACACGAGTCTTTTTTGAGCGATTGTCAAATTGTGCGGGATCCAACGAGAACAAACCTTTTTTACGCCCAGGTGTTCATGCAATATCGAATGTATGCTGGTGGAAGAAATGCCCAAGGATGCCTCTATCTCACGGTATGTCACATGACGATCTTGCATTATCAGTTCACGCACGGCATCAATGTTTTCTGGCACAACGACTGTTTTTGGACGACCTTCACGGCCTTCGATTAACGAGCGACGAATTTTCCACGGCGATAGGATGGTGCTTCATCGCCATACAAAGATTTAAGTTCATCTTTGCACTCTTGTCGTGAAATCCACGTCGAAAGTTGTGAAAAATTATTGCACGAAAATTTTCACGAGTTAATTCCATTTTTCTGCCGAGGTAAGTTTTTGATTAATCGTTAATCGATATCAAACGTGGTCACACTTGAAAGAGTTTTATGGATCTTTTATCGATAAAAGTCCCAACTTTTTTTTTGGGAAAAGGCCAATTGGTCCTAAAATGGCTAGAAGTGACCTAGGCCAGAAACTTAAATAGCAACCCACGTACTTAATTCAGTTCCAGGCAAAAGTCCTGTCAGTAAGAAAGCTGCGCACCGATCAAATTCCTGCTTCACTTTCACAAATACGGCCACAAAATATTTCTTGGCATGATACTCTTCCAGGATAAAGTTTGTTACCCCGTGTAGCTGCTCAGAGGTTCCGTGCGACCTTCAAAACCCAAATTGAAAGGAAGGAATGCGTTGGCTGAGATTATCCAGGGAAAGCATCCTATTCAGTAAACACCTCTCAAAAATTTTTCCCACTGACTATAGCAAGCTGATTGGTCGATATGATTCGACATCTAAAGGACTCTTCCCGGACTTGTGGATCATTGCAATCTGGGCCTTCTTCCAGGGCGTCGGGATGTAACCCAGCAAGACACGAAAAAGTATGGCTTTAACAGGGAAAGCCTTCAAAGTTTTGTTATCGAGCCCGTTTTCCACAGGAGTCTTTATGGACATAAGTACTTTGATCTGCTCTTGCACCTCCACAAGAGTGATCGTAGAAACTGGCAGTTCGAGCTGACCAGGAGTGTTAAGAATACGTTCAATACGTCCAGATGAGGTAGTTAACGGCATGAACCTCTTCTCCAGGTTTTTCGCAAACTCGTCAGCCCGATCCTTAGAAGATCTTGGGCCCAAGTGCCATCAGTCCTTCGAGCACTCATTTTCTGTTGTTGTTGGACTGCTCCCAAACTCAAATTTAATGCCCACTATTGAGTGTATACCTTCGGTATGCTCTATAGCTTTGGTATAAACCAATTGAGTAGAAGAACGTCTTGAAGCCTTAACCAAGACGTGACTCTATTCTAGCCGAGGAACCCAAAAGTTATTCTTTAAAAAAACCTCCCAAAAACTAAGCACGTACTAAAAGTACAAGCGAGGTAATCAAAATGTAAGTCAATCACTTGGTACTTTCCACACTCGTTGTCATAAAAAAAAAAAAAAAAAATACCTAAAAATAGACCCTGCAAATGTTATAAAATGACCAGAGACCAAAACCGAAAATAGTTTTCTAGTAGAAACTTCAGCTTCGCACACACACAGCTCGCATTCCGATTCGATTCCTTCTTTTCTATGTACATCGATATGATTTAAAATGCGGCACGAGTGGCCGGCCAAGAGAAAGAAGAGACACCACCACTACCACTTGCATATGCTGGCATATGAATGTATCTACACGATACATATATATGTACACCAAGAGCCACAGACAGCTTGCAGACGACGCGTCGGTTAAATGTGTCTCTGTCTCTCTCGAAATGAAAACATTTCACAATCCCGGATACGCATCGGAATGCGCTAGCTGGGGCGGCGGTGGCCCAGAAAGCTTCAGCAGCTTGGCACATGCAGCACGCACTGAGCGAGATCGAGATACTCGCGCAGATTCACAGATACAGATATACAGATACATAGAGAGAAATGATACAACTCCAACACTCGACCCATGCAATAGCCAAAGCAAAAAATACAAAACCATTGCCCGGAGGCACACACTAGCACTGCACTTTCTTTGTAGTCTTAACCATTTCCGATGCCTTTTAGCTGGCTATTGTACATGGTTTGGCCTTCACTTGGCCACGTTGTGAATTTGTATGTACAATTCATAGATTTCCCACGAAGATTATTAAATCCAAGGGGTCGATGGCAACTATATGCAATATCTCTTATACAACTATACCAAATGAACTGTCAGAAAATGGCCTTTCTTGAGTCCTAATATGGTCAAATTATTTCTTGAAAAAAAAACCCAGTTCAATCGGTTTTCAGCTGATATTTATAAGGGATATTCAAGCACTAAAAAAATTTCTTTTTTTAATATTATTTTCTTAATAAAATAAAAGTTAAACCCACGAGTATATAGAATAACCTTTCTTTCACTTTTTAAAAATTTATCTTTTTAACATAAGGGTGATATTAACAGCTACCTCTCATAAAAATAAAAAATAAATAAATTTTCTCATTTTACCTCAAATCATTAAAACAAGAAGAAAAGCTTAATTTTAGATTCAGATTTCTATTTTCTTTTGGCAGCTTAGGATATAGCTTAACTAATTTTTCAAATGGTAAAAACATATAATTTTATTTAACAACGCTATCATAAAAAACACAAAATATTTTTCTCACAATGACCCATTTTCCGACCGATCTCCTATCAGCTATAAGATATAGTCAACAATTTTAAACAAAATAAAAACCCTAATTTTATAATAACTTTTTCTTTAAACTTATTTAATAAATATAAAAATATATTCATAAAAAAATAATTCTCATACTCAAAATAAAAAATAATTAATAATTATTTTATTACATTACCATCATAAAAATATAATTATTAAAATAATAAAAAAAAATATTTTTCCACAATACATTTCCAACCGATTCCTATAATGCACCGATTTTAACCAAATTTGGTAAAACTGTTTGAAATCCTATAATATTCATAATGCGCGGGCTTAAGAATACTATCTTTGAAAATACAAAATGTTTTTCTCAATAAGATCCATTTTTTCGACAGATCGGTCCTATGGCGCTATATGATAAAGTCATCCGATCCGGGCGGTTTCGACATATTAGCAGCGTTCAGTAAAAAGAAGACTGTGGAAATTTTAGCTCTTAAACTGAGAATCCTGTTTGATGGACGGAAATTGACTCAGATCGTAGTCCTGATTAATCGTTTATTTGTTCGAAAAAAATAATAATACTATATACAGCCATATTCTCAATTCCAAACTCAAATCACAAAACTTTTGTGGAAGATTAAGTACATGGCTGATAATTACCGATTTATAGTTTTTAATCAACGGATTTTTTGACTAAAGGGGTGATTGTTTAAGTGATAAGTTTTTCAGGTTGGCAAGCATTGTTTGGTAATGGCGTCCAAAATGTCATCTGTCAAAGTGAAAAGTACCAGACTCTCTACCATTTCATCATGAAACATTTTGGCAAATTTACATCGATTGCCAAATTGATGCAATTTACTATCAAAATTCGTGCTCTGTGAAAAGAAATGTCAATTCGTCGCCGTTTTCAGCATTTGGGCATGTCTTACCCTTACACATGGAAAATTTAACGTGCCGATTTGGGTTTGAAAAGCCTTTAAAATTCAACTTCTGCAAAAATTGAAGCCGAATGACCCTACCGCAAACGTCTAATTTTTGTTCAATGTGCCTGCGGACAGCTCCATGATCGCCGCTGTTTTATCGACCTTCGGAATGGACCATTTGAAACGGAGCCGCTGACAACATTTACGAAGTTATCTTTAAAACGAAAATGGTAAAGGCCAATTTATTGAACCCATAAATTATTGAATATATGATGCAAATTGTGTGGTTTAAAAAAAATAACGCTTAAAAAAAAAAATTACATTCATTTTTGTTCTCGTTCTTAGAAAAATGAGTTTATGTAATGCAACTTAAGAATAGGGTATAATATTGTTTACCTAGGAAAACAGCTAGAAATTTTATAAATTTTAGGTTTAGTTCGATATAACCTCAAAAAGCTATCAGAAGGGAATGTTACTGTGTTGATAGCATCTGTTAATGACTGTAATTTGAAACTGTCTCCCAGACCGAAAGAGTTATCTGTGTATTCATCCATCCCCACATTAATATTGAGATCAGCAAAATAAGGGACCACTCCATTAAAGTTACCACTGCTGTACTTATTGGGTCATTATCCTACAGGCTGTCCAGAAACGTTTATTTTTTGTTATAAGCAGGGTTTTGAAGCAAAATGGCTGAAAATTAATTCCAAATGTAACACAATTCAGAAAAATAGCTCAACCATAATGTTGGGTCGGACCAACAAAAGTAATAGCTTACCAAAGGGCTTAAAAAAAATTAAAGCCTGAAGAACCGATTTAATTGAGCATTTTAAAAATGTCCCTGTCATTAGAGTTGGAGAATCCTGTTTAGTTCATTAGTTAATTTTTAGATAAATTATTCACTTTCGATCAATAGTTAATTTTTCAATCAGTTCGTTTTCTGAACTATAGTTCAATTTTTGAACTATAGTTAATATTCTGAACAAAAACTACGAAACTTTTGCTATGATTTTTTTGTATATTAATGAAATAAATGGATTGTCTATTTGAATTAATTAAATCTTGGTCCGAACCTAGGTTCTAAACTAAGCCCAAAAATTTGGAACATAAAATTTCCGAACCTTAACCATTGGTTAATTTTGGTATAGTTTGCCAGTGTAGTCGACAAGTCGATCGATCCAGTAGCTAAGAAGTTATCCCATCTAGACCATTGATTTAGCAGTCGGATTCGGCTGGTTTTGACAAGTGCCAAGCTCCATCCTAATAGCATTAAAACTGTGATAGCAAATGGAATAGGCTAGGGTCGGAATCAGGACGGGATCGAATTTCTGTCCCGCGGAGATCTCTATAATCAACCATTTTGGACGAACGACCCACTCTAAGGGCTCACATAATGCATAAACTAAATACTTATTACGCTAGATGGGGTGAAAAGTAACCTCCTTGACCGCCAGATGGCGCTGCTATCGCAAAAAGCAGGACTTAAAACTAAAGCTATGGATCACCCAGCAAATAATCTGCTGAAAAAGATCTGACAAATTTCCTATTTCTCCAAATTTTCGTAAAAATTTGAGTAAATTATTTGCCTGTGTGAACTTTGGATTTAAGCTGACATGTCAAACTTCAGCGCGATGCAAAACCTAAGTTTTGTTTTGACAGTTGATTGTTGTTAACGTGTTTATGTTGAGTACGAAAAATCGATTTTCAACAACAATCAGCTCAAAACACAAAAAATGGCTTTTTCGAATATATGAGTATTTACTATATAAAATTGAGCTTAGTTTAGAATAATCAGTTTATTGAAAATGTTAACACCTTATAGCTACTTTCCTGCCACCATATTGCATCAACAAATTTTGCTGTTCCCACTCCGAAAGCCATCAATGTTAACTTAACCTCTAATGTCATGAAATTTGGATGACATCTAAACATTTCGCCTAAGCTTTTGTATACCTATTTTGACCCAAAAAATAAAAAAAAACAGCAAAAACAATAAAGGAAAAAAAGAGACCAACCATTACCCGGATTCGAACCAACATATCAAAAAAACAAGTCGTCAACCATCCTCTCCAGCCAATGCCTTAAACTATTAAAATGGAGTACTTAATTAAATCTGCGGGATGTACTCAATTTGTGTGATGTACATCCATTTAACATTAATTTTCTATAGAAGGGCCCTGGAAAAAAATTCCATCCTCATCAACATCGGCTCGGATAAATGGCTGGTCTACATAAAATGCTGCTCTAGAAAAAAAAAAGTCAAATTCTTCTCAATTTAAAATTCAAAATTATATATACTATAACTACATGTTAATGAATATGTTAAAATGTTGATCCAGAATCGGAGTTCTAAACGTGCTCCTGAACCAAAAGAAATTCTCAGGTTCTACTCGAATGTTGATGCTGATCGAGATTATATACTTACGTCGGAGTTGCTTCCTTCTGTCTTCCATTTCCAATATATTCTTAGTACTAAAATTATGTGAATTTAATAAAAATCGCTAAAATTTGGCGAAAGTGAAAATGTGTTTTATTTATACAATCGATGATCACAGTTTTGGTGTTTATGAACTCTAAATTTGTTGTGTCAAATGAAGAAATTTGGTTTCTAATTAGGCATTTTTCCCACTCCCCATAATTCCTTCTTGAAGATGAAAGAGACGAGGGGAACAACAACAGCTGCAACAGCTGCCATTTTGAAGGGGGGGCACTTAGAAAGTCACCCAAATACAAATCCAAATCCAATAGCCACATCACCTCTGCTTCTGCTTCTGTCTCTGCTCCTCCGGGCATGTTTATGCTGATTAACACCTTGGCGTGAGTGTGTGTGTGCGTGTGTGTGTGTATGCTTCTTCAATGGCATGTGCTATGTTGGTATTTGTTGTATGTTAGAAAATAATCAATTGGTAAATATGTTTATCACGATTCTCTGCTCCACATTTTTGGTTTTTTTTTTTATTTTTATGAATGAACACAGAGGGCATTGCCACATCATACTTGGTTAGTTAGTTACATACTTACGTACATACCTAATCTTATCTCGGGGTGGAGTTTTTTTTGTGTAATAGGCAAACAAAGCATAAATGCCTGGAATGTGTCCAAAACTCACCTTGGATTGCTAAGCTGCATCTCCCTGTTTATACTCACCTTCAACTTTTGGGTCGTTTGGTCGTCGGCATTAGTTCAAAGCTTTGTTACACGATATCTTGTTATAACGTTCAGTTGGCTGTGTGTGTGTGTAGGTAGGTAGGTAGGTAGGTAGGCACAAAAAACATTGGAATGTTGGAATGTGGTATTCATTGACAAAATCAGCTTTCAAAATGATCTCACTTGTATGAAAAACAGTCAAACCAAATCGAAAACCGGTTTCGTAGTCAAATCATCATCATCATCTTGTTTTTTTTTTTTTTTGTCGGTTTTCCTGCACGTGCCCCAGACGATTCATATATATATTTAATAACTATATAATCACACTCCTATGTATGTCACAAAAATTAACACTTTCCAATTAAGAGAGAGAAGAAATACCTTTCACACGGCGCAGAGAATGTGAATCTTATAATAAAAATAGCACACACACAGCCACACGGTGGTAAATGGTGGAAAAGCGGGAAGAGGAAGAGGGGCGCTAAATATAAACTTACCTTAACAGAGCTTTAAAAATAGTTGCTGCTGCGCAGGCGCGCCCTGGAAATTCTTCTTCATTTAACAATCATTAATTTAGACATCGTGCGAAGGAGGGAGAGAGAGAGGGTGGTGGGTTCCCCCTCTGATCACACGCTGCTGGGAATGGCCGGGAGAAGCTGTGTGTGGGAAAGTATGTGCTGCTGCTGCTGGCGTCGCTGCCGTTAGTTAAATAAACAAGAGCAACATGCTCTCTGGCGGCAGCCAGCCAGCATCAGAGGCAGCATAAAATTAGGTCAACATTTTTTCATTCACTCTTTTTGTTGTTGTTATTGTTGTTATATTTCGACATACATATTTTGTGTGTGTTTAGTTTTTAGGTAGATTTTTTTTTTTTTTTTTTATTAACACAAACTTTCTATTGAGCGGACACACACGAACTTCAGCAGACCGTAGCATTAACCGTTAGTTTTTTTTTTATATAGCACATTTTTATGGCAGCGTCTGTTGATGTGTGTTGTTTTTGCTGGGCCCGGCATTACTTGTTAATAAAAATTATGAGGGAGAATAAATTACAAAAAAAAACACTCCTTAAGCTCTGTGATCCCGAGAAGTTATCGGTATTCAAAGAAGAGAGAGAAAGAGCGAGAGCGAGAGCTAAACGGTATCACTTGAGCTTTATTTTTTTTTGCTGTCTGGGCAGCCCCACATTCTTGGCTGGTGGTTGACTTTTCATGTTTCTGCTGTTTATGCTGAGTGATGCAACTTTTTTTTTGTTAAGGATTGTTGGTGTTGCCCCCACATTAAAACTGGTCTTGGACGCTCCCAACCCACGCTAACCATGACTCATATAACAACAATTTCAATTTGAATTTCTAAATAGACGCCACACAAACACACACACACAATCACATAGAAAGAGAGCGAGAGAGACGCGCAGCATCCAATTTCAGCCAATAAATATTTTAACTTCGCTTGTGGCCTCGCGCTGAAGACAAAGCCGATCTTGTAACTGTGTATGTTTGTATGTATGTGTGTGTGTGTGTGCTGGCAAATTCCATACAGCTTACGCTTACCCATGTGGCTCTCTCTCTGTGGCTTAGAGGTTAGGAAACAACACAGCCTTCTTCCTTAGGCCACTCCTGACCATGTCAATGAAACGGATGACACAAACCAGTTTTTCAAACATTTGTTTGCTAATTTCTCAACCGCATTCCACACACACACACACACACACACAAGACAAGTTGGAGTTCTTTAACTTCAGTTTGAACTTTCTGGAATGCGGTCGCACAAGTTTACGGGACTCTCCTTTTATTTTTTTTAAAACTTATTACAAAAAAATTGTTTTTTTTTTTGTTGTGGTTTTTTTTTCTTCTTTCATAAAAGTCACATTTTTATATTTTTTTTATTTTAACATCCGCTCGATACTTTTATTTAATTTTTTATTTTTTTTGTTGTCGTCCGCGAGGAGCCCGTACAACCATGCGGCTGCAGCTACAAAAATTTACTGAATGAAAATTTGTCTTTTCTTTTGCGCTGATCTTTCGTTGCGGCTGCGTCTTTTGACTAACGACAGCGCAGCGGGCTGCGGCAGCGACTTCAACGCCAGCAGCGGCAGAGAAAAAAAAGTTGTATTTGTACGTTTCGAAAGTCGTTCCCTCTGTGTGTGTGTGTGTGTGTGTGTGCTAGAAAGTTTCAATACTGAAC